>CM029626.1:26037495-26061312 GCA_017311315.1 Dendrocalamus latiflorus
CCGATGCAACCAGCTATGGTGGAAAGTTTCGCGCCGACTCGGACTCGTTCAAAATGAATGCCGAAAGGAGTTAGGGTGGATATGAAGTTTGTTCGTGGTGTTACCTCTTAGTTTGTGTTCATGTGTCGATTTGTACGCGTCGACTCTATAGTACCAGCTGCAACTGTTGTGGTGCAAAGCTTTACGCGTACTCGGACGCATTCGTAATATGTGCCAAAATGAGTAGGGCACAAATGAAGTTAGTTCGTGGTGTTGGTACCCCGTTTCAATTCGTGCCTCGATTTCATACGCTTCGAGTCTATACTACACATTGCAACCTGTTGTGGTGGAGTGTTTTACACCGACTAAGGTGGATTCGAACTGCATGCCAAAATGAGCTAGGGCTCATACGAAGCCAATGCGTGTTGTTCGCACTCAGTTTCAATTCAGGCCACAATTTCGTAAGCATCTCGTCTTAGTACTCATTACAACCTGTTGTGGTGGAAAACTGACTCATGTGCCCATGAACAGAAACTGATTTCAGAAAGAGACCCCGCTACGCAGCCGACTTCGAACCTCTGCGCCACCCAAACCACATTTCCAAAAATTATGAATGAAATATACAGGATAGTTGTCGAAGGTCTCTACAACTTTCATATTCATGGGTTCTGCAGGGAAAATCATATCTTTCAATCTCCACTGACTGCCCGAACTCGAAAGATCAGACCGCACAGCGACATGGAAACGCTCATAACTCCTAAACCTTTCGTTGGAACGAAGTGAATGACCAGAAATCCCCATACTTCGCATGAAACATCCCCTAACTTGCAGAACAGAATAGACGACGCAAATCGAGCGATTAACCGAAAAACTGACCTGATTGAGAAGTCATTAAAAACAAAAGGGGGGAAAATGTTGGTTACTCTTGGAGACCACAGAAAGATGACTTGGAACGCCAGCACGAAACACCCCACTCCTCTCCTTCCTCTTGCTCATCGTCCCACCTCCTTCCCGTTTTTTCTCTTTTTAGACAAATTTGCAGCCCTCACACGCATTCAAGATTCAACTGGAAGGAGAAGAAAATTCCATGAATAAGTTAAATACTTTTGAAAATGCCGAATCAACATCTAGGGCATCACAATTAGTTTCTATTCATGCCTCGATTTCATATGTATCGAGTCTACAGTGCCCATTGCAACCTATTGTGGTGGAAAGTCTAACACCGACTCAGACGGATTTTATATGCCTAGGGAAATGGGTTACAACACATATGAAGTGAATTCAGTGGGTTGAGTGGCGCTCAGTTTCATTTCGTGCCGCAATTTCGTACATGTGGAGTCTGTAGTACCCGTTGTGGTGGAAAGTTTGACACGACTCAGATGGATTTGAAATGCTTGCCGAAATGAGCAAGGGTGCGTATGAAGTCAATTTGCGAATGTTTGGCACCCAGTTTCATTTCATGCCTCGATTTCATATGCACGGGGTTTGCTGTACCCGTTGCAACCTCGTTGTGCTGGAATGTTTAACACGGACTCAGACGGATTCGAAATACTTGCCAAATGAGCTACACTGCATATGATTCCATTCAGGGTGTTTGGCACTCAGTTTTGTTTCAAACCTCGGTTTCATACGCATCATGTCTATTATACCCGTTGGGTGGAAAGTATAACTCTGACTCGAGCATAGCTGAAATGCGTGCCAAAATGAGCTACAACTGTATATGATGTCAATTTCGGGTGTTTGGCGCTCAGTATTATTTCCTGCCTGCAAACTGATTTGGGTTGTTGGCACTCGGTTTTGTTTTGTGCGTTTGTTCCGAACGCACTAAGTCTGTTGTCCCCGATGCAACCAGCTATGGTGGAAAGTATCGCGCCGACTCGGACTCGTTCAAAATGCAGTGCCGAAAGGAGTTAGGGTGGATATGAAGTTTGTTCGTGGTGTTACCTCTTAGTTTGTGTTCATGTGTCGATTTTGTACGCGTCGACTCTATAGTACCAGCTGCAACTGTTGTGGTGCAAAGCTTTACGCGTACTCGGACGCATTCGTAATATGTGCCAAAATGAGCTAGGGCACAAATGAAGTTAGTTCGTGGTGTTGGTACTCCGTTTCAATTCGTGCCTCGATTTCATACGCTTCGAGTCTATACTACACATTGCAACCTGTTGTGGTGGAGTGTTTTACACCGACTAAGGTGGATTCGACCTGCATGCCAAAATGAGCTAGGGCTCATACGAAGCCAATGCGTGTTGTTCGCACTCAGTTTCAATTCAGGCCACAATTTCGTAAGCATCTCGTCTTAGTACTCATTACAACCTGTTGTGGTGGAAAACTGACTCATGTGCCCATGAACAGAAACTGAATTCAGAAAGAGACCCCGCTACGCAGCCGACTTCGAACCTCTGCGCCACCCAAACCACATTTCCAAAAATTATGAATGAAATATAGAGGATAGTTGTCGAAGGTCTCTACAACTTTCATATTCATGGGTTCTGCAGGGAAAATCATATCTTTCAATCTCCACTGACTGCCCGAACTCGAAAGATCAGACCGCACAGCGACATGGAAACGCTCATAACTCCTAAACCTTTCGTTGGAACGAAGTGAATGACCAGAAATCCCCATACTTCGCATGAAACATCCCCTAACTTGCAGAACAGAATAGACGACGCAAATCGAGCGATTAACCGAAAAACTGACCTGATTGAGAAATCATTAAAAACAAAAGGGGGGAAAATGTTGGTTACTCTTGGAGACCACAGAAAGATGCTTGGAACGCCAGCACGAAACACCCCACTCCTCTCCTTCCTCTTGCTCATCGTCCCACCTCCTTCCCGTTTTTTCTCTTTTTAGACAAATTTGCAGCCCTCACACGCATTCAAGATTCAACGGAAGGAGAAGAAAATTCCATGAATCAGTTAAATACTTTTGAAAATGCCGAATCAACATCTAGGGCATCACAATTAGTTTCTATTCATGCCTCGATTTCATATGTATCGAGTCTACAGTGCCCATTGCAACCTATTGTGGTGGAAAGTCTAACACCGACTCAGACGGATTTTATATGCCTAGGGAAATGGGTTACAACACATATGAAGTGAATTCAGTGGGTTGAGTGGCGCTCAGTTTCATTTCGTGCCGCAATTTCGTACATGTGGAGTCTGTAGTACCCGTTGTGGTGGAAAGTTTGACACGACTCAGATGGATTTGAAATGCTTGCCGAAATGAGCAAGGGTGCGTATGAAGTCAATTTGCGATGTTTGGCACCCAGTTTCATTTCATGCCTCGATTTCATATGCACGGGGTTTGCTGTACCCGTTGCAACCCGTTGTGCTGGAATGTTTAACACGGACTCAGACGGATTCGAAATACTTGCCAAATGAGCTACACTGCATATGATTCCATTCAGGGTGTTTGGCACTCAGTTTTGTTTCAAACCTCGGTTTCATACGCATCATGTCTATTATACCCGTTGGGTGGAAAGTATAACTCTGACTCGAGCATAGCTGAAATGCGTGCCAAAATGAGCTACAACGTATATGATGTCAATTTCGGGTGTTTGGCGCTCAGTATTATTTCCTGCCTGCAAACTGATTTGGGTTGTTGGCACTCGGTTTTGTTTTGTGCGTTTGTTCCGAACGCACTAAGTCTGTTGTCCCCGATGCAACCAGCTATGGTGGAAAGTATCGCGCCGACTCGGACTCGTTCAAAATGCATGCCGAAAGGAGTTAGGGTGGATATGAAGTTTGTTCGTGGTGTTACCTCTTAGTTTGTGTTCATGTGTCGATTTTGTACGCGTCGACTCTATAGTACCAGCTGCAACTGTTGTGGTGCAAAGCTTTACGCGTACTCGGACGCATTCGTAATATGTGCCAAAATGAGCTAGGGCACAAATGAAGTTAGTTCGTGGTGTTGGTACTCCGTTTCAATTCGTGCCTCGATTTCATACGCTTCGAGTCTATACTACACATTGCAACATGTTGTGGTGGAGTGTTTTACACCGACTAAGGTGGATTCGACCTGCATGCCAAAATGAGCTAGGGCTCATACGAAGCCAATGCGTGTTGTTCGCACTCAGTTTCAATTCAGGCCACAATTTCGTAAGCATCTCGTCTTAGTACTCATTACAACCTGTTGTGGTGGAAAACTGACTCATGTGCCCATGAACAGAAACTGAATTCAGAAAGAGACCCCGCTACGCAGCCGACTTCGAACCTCTGCGCCACCCAAACCACATTTCCAAAAATTATGAATGAAATATAGAGGATAGTTGTCGAAGGTCTCTACAACTTTCATATTCATGGGTTCTGCAGGGAAAATCATATCTTTCAATCTCCACTGACTGCCCGAACTCGAAAGATCAGACCGCACAGCGACATGGAAACGCTCATAACTCCTAAACCTTTCGTTGGAACGAAGTGAATGACCAGAAATCCCCATACTTCGCATGAAACATCCCCTAACTTGCAGAACAGAATAGACGACGCAAATCGAGCGATTAACCGAAAAACTGACCTGATTGAGAAATCATTAAAAACAAAAGGGGGGAAAATGTTGGTTACTCTTGGAGACCACAGAAAGATGCTTGGAACGCCAGCACGAAACACCCCACTCCTCTCCTTCCTCTTGCTCATCGTCCCACCTCCTTCCCGTTTTTTCTCTTTTTAGACAAATTTGCAGCCCTCACACGCATTCAAGATTCAACGGAAGGAGAAGAAAATTCCATGAATCAGTTAAATACTTTTGAAAATGCCGAATCAACATCTAGGGCATCACAATTAGTTTCTATTCATGCCTCGATTTCATATGTATCGAGTCTACAGTGCCCATTGCAACCTATTGTGGTGGAAAGTCTAACACCGACTCAGACGGATTTTATATGCCTAGGGAAATGGGTTACAACACATATGAAGTGAATTCAGTGGGTTGAGTGGCGCTCAGTTTCATTTCGTGCCGCAATTTCGTACACGTGGAGTCTGTAGTACCCGTTGTGGTGGAAAGTTTGACACGACTCAGATGGATTTGAAATGCTTGCCGAAATGAGCAAGGGTGCGTATGAAGTCAATTTGCGATGTTTGGCACCCAGTTTCATTTCATGCCTCGATTTCATATGCACGGGGTTTGCTGTACCCGTTGCAACCCGTTGTGCTGGAATGTTTAACACGGACTCAGACGGATTCGAAATACTTGCCAAATGAGCTACACTGCATATGATTCCATTCAGGGTGTTTGGCACTCAGTTTTGTTTCAAACCTCGGTTTCATACGCATCATGTCTATTATACCCGTTGGGTGGAAAGTATAACTCTGACTCGAGCATAGCTGAAATGCGTGCCAAAATGAGCTACAACGTATATGATGTCAATTTCGGGTGTTTGGCGCTCAGTATTATTTCCTGCCTGCAAACTGATTTGGGTTGTTGGCACTCGGTTTTGTTTTGTGCGTTTGTTCCGAACGCACTAAGTCTGTTGTCCCCGATGCAACCAGCTATGGTGGAAAGTATCGCGCCGACTCGGACTCGTTCAAAATGCATGCCGAAAGGAGTTAGGGTGGATATGAAGTTTGTTCGTGGTGTTACCTCTTAGTTTGTGTTCATGTGTCGATTTTGTACGCGTCGACTCTATAGTACCAGCTGCAACTGTTGTGGTGCAAAGCTTTACGCGTACTCGGACGCATTCGTAATATGTGCCAAAATGAGCTAGGGCACAAATGAAGTTAGTTCGTGGTGTTGGTACTCCGTTTCAATTCGTGCCTCGATTTCATACGCTTCGAGTCTATACTACACATTGCAACCTGTTGTGGTGGAGTGTTTTACACCGACTAAGGTGGATTCGACCTGCATGCCAAAATGAGCTAGGGCTCATACGAAGCCAATGCGTGTTGTTCGCACTCAGTTTCAATTCAGGCCACAATTTCGTAAGCATCTCGTCTTAGTACTCATTACAACCTGTTGTGGTGGAAAACTGACTCATGTGCCCATGAACAGAAACTGAATTCAGAAAGAGACCCCGCTACGCAGCCGACTTCGAACCTCTGCGCCACCCAAACCACATTTCCAAAAATTATGAATGAAATATAGAGGATAGTTGTCGAAGGTCTCTACAACTTTCATATTCATGGGTTCTGCAGGGAAAATCATATCTTTCAATCTCCACTGACTGCCCGAACTCGAAAGATCAGACCGCACAGCGACATGGAAACGCTCATAACTCCTAAACCTTTCGTTGGAACGAAGTGAATGACCAGAAATCCCCATACTTCGCATGAAACATCCCCTAACTTGCAGAACAGAATAGACGACGCAAATCGAGCGATTAACCGAAAAACTGACCTGATTGAGAAATCATTAAAAACAAAAGGGGGGAAAATGTTGGTTACTCTTGGAGACCACAGAAAGATGCTTGGAACGCCAGCACGAAACACCCCACTCCTCTCCTTCCTCTTGCTCATCGTCCCACCTCCTTCCCGTTTTTTCTCTTTTTAGACAAATTTGCAGCCCTCACACGCATTCAAGATTCAACGGAAGGAGAAGAAAATTCCATGAATCAGTTAAATACTTTTGAAAATGCCGAATCAACATCTAGGGCATCACAATTAGTTTCTATTCATGCCTCGATTTCATATGTATCGAGTCTACAGTGCCCATTGCAACCTATTGTGGTGGAAAGTCTAACACCGACTCAGACGGATTTTATATGCCTAGGGAAATGGGTTACAACACATATGAAGTGAATTCAGTGGGTTGAGTGGCGCTCAGTTTCATTTCGTGCCGCAATTTCGTACACGTGGAGTCTGTAGTACCCGTTGTGGTGGAAAGTTTGACACGACTCAGATGGATTTGAAATGCTTGCCGAAATGAGCAAGGGTGCGTATGAAGTCAATTTGCGATGTTTGGCACCCAGTTTCATTTCATGCCTCGATTTCATATGCACGGGGTTTGCTGTACCCGTTGCAACCCGTTGTGCTGGAATGTTTAACACGGACTCAGACGGATTCGAAATACTTGCCAAATGAGCTACACTGCATATGATTCCATTCAGGGTGTTTGGCACTCAGTTTTGTTTCAAACCTCGGTTTCATACGCATCATGTCTATTATACCCGTTGGGTGGAAAGTATAACTCTGACTCGAGCATAGCTGAAATGCGTGCCAAAATGAGCTACAACGTATATGATGTCAATTTCGGGTGTTTGGCGCTCAGTATTATTTCCTGCCTGCAAACTGATTTGGGTTGTTGGCACTCGGTTTTGTTTTGTGCGTTTGTTCCGAACGCACTAAGTCTGTTGTCCCCGATGCAACCAGCTATGGTGGAAAGTATCGCGCCGACTCGGACTCGTTCAAAATGCATGCCGAAAGGAGTTAGGGTGGATATGAAGTTTGTTCGTGGTGTTACCTCTTAGTTTGTGTTCATGTGTCGATTTTGTACGCGTCGACTCTATAGTACCAGCTGCAACTGTTGTGGTGCAAAGCTTTACGCGTACTCGGACGCATTCGTAATATGTGCCAAAATGAGCTAGGGCACAAATGAAGTTAGTTCGTGGTGTTGGTACTCCGTTTCAATTCGTGCCTCGATTTCATACGCTTCGAGTCTATACTACACATTGCAACATGTTGTGGTGGAGTGTTTTACACCGACTAAGGTGGATTCGACCTGCATGCCAAAATGAGCTAGGGCTCATACGAAGCCAATGCGTGTTGTTCGCACTCAGTTTCAATTCAGGCCACAATTTCGTAAGCATCTCGTCTTAGTACTCATTACAACCTGTTGTGGTGGAAAACTGACTCATGTGCCCATGAACAGAAACTGAATTCAGAAAGAGACCCCGCTACGCAGCCGACTTCGAACCTCTGCGCCACCCAAACCACATTTCCAAAAATTATGAATGAAATATAGAGGATAGTTGTCGAAGGTCTCTACAACTTTCATATTCATGGGTTCTGCAGGGAAAATCATATCTTTCAATCTCCACTGACTGCCCGAACTCGAAAGATCAGACCGCACAGCGACATGGAAACGCTCATAACTCCTAAACCTTTCGTTGGAACGAAGTGAATGACCAGAAATCCCCATACTTCGCATGAAACATCCCCTAACTTGCAGAACAGAATAGACGACGCAAATCGAGCGATTAACCGAAAAACTGACCTGATTGAGAAATCATTAAAAACAAAAGGGGGGAAAATGTTGGTTACTCTTGGAGACCACAGAAAGATGCTTGGAACGCCAGCACGAAACACCCCACTCCTCTCCTTCCTCTTGCTCATCGTCCCACCTCCTTCCCGTTTTTTCTCTTTTTAGACAAATTTGCAGCCCTCACACGCATTCAAGATTCAACGGAAGGAGAAGAAAATTCCATGAATCAGTTAAATACTTTTGAAAATGCCGAATCAACATCTAGGGCATCACAATTAGTTTCTATTCATGCCTCGATTTCATATGTATCGAGTCTACAGTGCCCATTGCAACCTATTGTGGTGGAAAGTCTAACACCGACTCAGACGGATTTTATATGCCTAGGGAAATGGGTTACAACACATATGAAGTGAATTCAGTGGGTTGAGTGGCGCTCAGTTTCATTTCGTGCCGCAATTTCGTACATGTGGAGTCTGTAGTACCCGTTGTGGTGGAAAGTTTGACACGACTCAGATGGATTTGAAATGCTTGCCGAAATGAGCAAGGGTGCGTATGAAGTCAATTTGCGATGTTTGGCACCCAGTTTCATTTCATGCCTCGATTTCATATGCACGGGGTTTGCTGTACCCGTTGCAACCCGTTAGTGCTGGAATGTTTAACACGGACTCAGACGGATTCGAAATACTTGCCAAATGAGCTACACTGCATATGATTCCATTCAGGGTGTTTGGCACTCAGTTTTGTTTCAAACCTCGGTTTCATACGCATCATGTCTATTATACCCGTTGGGTGGAAAGTATAACTCTGACTCGAGCATAGCTGAAATGCGTGCCAAAATGAGCTACAACGTATATGATGTCAATTTCGGGTGTTTGGCGCTCAGTATTATTTCCTGCCTGCAAACTGATTTGGGTTGTTGGCACTCGGTTTTGTTTTGTGCGTTTGTTCCGAACGCACTAAGTCTGTTGTCCCCGATGCAACCAGCTATGGTGGAAAGTATCGCGCCGACTCGGACTCGTTCAAAATGCATGCCGAAAGGAGTTAGGGTGGATATGAAGTTTGTTCGTGGTGTTACCTCTTAGTTTGTGTTCATGTGTCGATTTTGTACGCGTCGACTCTATAGTACCAGCTGCAACTGTTGTGGTGCAAAGCTTTACGCGTACTCGGACGCATTCGTAATATGTGCCAAAATGAGCTAGGGCACAAATGAAGTTAGTTCGTGGTGTTGGTACTCCGTTTCAATTCGTGCCTCGATTTCATACGCTTCGAGTCTATACTACACATTGCAACCTGTTGTGGTGGAGTGTTTTACACCGACTAAGGTGGATTCGACCTGCATGCCAAAATGAGCTAGGGCTCATACGAAGCCAATGCGTGTTGTTCGCACTCAGTTTCAATTCAGGCCACAATTTCGTAAGCATCTCGTCTTAGTACTCATTACAACCTGTTGTGGTGGAAAACTGACTCATGTGCCCATGAACAGAAACTGAATTCAGAAAGAGACCCCGCTACGCAGCCGACTTCGAACCTCTGCGCCACCCAAACCACATTTCCAAAAATTATGAATGAAATATAGAGGATAGTTGTCGAAGGTCTCTACAACTTTCATATTCATGGGTTCTGCAGGGAAAATCATATCTTTCAATCTCCACTGACTGCCCGAACTCGAAAGATCAGACCGCACAGCGACATGGAAACGCTCATAACTCCTAAACCTTTCGTTGGAACGAAGTGAATGACCAGAAATCCCCATACTTCGCATGAAACATCCCCTAACTTGCAGAACAGAATAGACGACGCAAATCGAGCGATTAACCGAAAAACTGACCTGATTGAGAAATCATTAAAAACAAAAGGGGGGAAAATGTTGGTTACTCTTGGAGACCACAGAAAGATGCTTGGAACGCCAGCACGAAACACCCCACTCCTCTCCTTCCTCTTGCTCATCGTCCCACCTCCTTCCCGTTTTTTCTCTTTTTAGACAAATTTGCAGCCCTCACACGCATTCAAGATTCAACGGAAGGAGAAGAAAATTCCATGAATCAGTTAAATACTTTTGAAAATGCCGAATCAACATCTAGGGCATCACAATTAGTTTCTATTCATGCCTCGATTTCATATGTATCGAGTCTACAGTGCCCATTGCAACCTATTGTGGTGGAAAGTCTAACACCGACTCAGACGGATTTTATATGCCTAGGGAAATGGGTTACAACACATATGAAGTGAATTCAGTGGGTTGAGTGGCGCTCAGTTTCATTTCGTGCCGCAATTTCGTACATGTGGAGTCTGTAGTACCCGTTGTGGTGGAAAGTTTGACACGACTCAGATGGATTTGAAATGCTTGCCGAAATGAGCAAGGGTGCGTATGAAGTCAATTTGCGATGTTTGGCACCCAGTTTCATTTCATGCCTCGATTTCATATGCACGGGGTTTGCTGTACCCGTTGCAACCCGTTGTGCTGGAATGTTTAACACGGACTCAGACGGATTCGAAATACTTGCCAAATGAGCTACACTGCATATGATTCCATTCAGGGTGTTTGGCACTCAGTTTTGTTTCAAACCTCGGTTTCATACGCATCATGTCTATTATACCCGTTGGGTGGAAAGTATAACTCTGACTCGAGCATAGCTGAAATGCGTGCCAAAATGAGCTACAACGTATATGATGTCAATTTCGGGTGTTTGGCGCTCAGTATTATTTCCTGCCTGCAAACTGATTTGGGTTGTTGGCACTCGGTTTTGTTTTGTGCGTTTGTTCCGAACGCACTAAGTCTGTTGTCCCCGATGCAACCAGCTATGGTGGAAAGTATCGCGCCGACTCGGACTCGTTCAAAATGCATGCCGAAAGGAGTTAGGGTGGATATGAAGTTTGTTCGTGGTGTTACCTCTTAGTTTGTGTTCATGTGTCGATTTTGTACGCGTCGACTCTATAGTACCAGCTGCAACTGTTGTGGTGCAAAGCTTTACGCGTACTCGGACGCATTCGTAATATGTGCCAAAATGAGCTAGGGCACAAATGAAGTTAGTTCGTGGTGTTGGTACTCCGTTTCAATTCGTGCCTCGATTTCATACGCTTCGAGTCTATACTACACATTGCAACCTGTTGTGGTGGAGTGTTTTACACCGACTAAGGTGGATTCGACCTGCATGCCAAAATGAGCTAGGGCTCATACGAAGCCAATGCGTGTTGTTCGCACTCAGTTTCAATTCAGGCCACAATTTCGTAAGCATCTCGTCTTAGTACTCATTACAACCTGTTGTGGTGGAAAACTGACTCATGTGCCCATGAACAGAAACTGAATTCAGAAAGAGACCCCGCTACGCAGCCGACTTCGAACCTCTGCGCCACCCAAACCACATTTCCAAAAATTATGAATGAAATATAGAGGATAGTTGTCGAAGGTCTCTACAACTTTCATATTCATGGGTTCTGCAGGGAAAATCATATCTTTCAATCTCCACTGACTGCCCGAACTCGAAAGATCAGACCGCACAGCGACATGGAAACGCTCATAACTCCTAAACCTTTCGTTGGAACGAAGTGAATGACCAGAAATCCCCATACTTCGCATGAAACATCCCCTAACTTGCAGAACAGAATAGACGACGCAAATCGAGCGATTAACCGAAAAACTGACCTGATTGAGAAATCATTAAAAACAAAAGGGGGGAAAATGTTGGTTACTCTTGGAGACCACAGAAAGATGCTTGGAACGCCAGCACGAAACACCCCACTCCTCTCCTTCCTCTTGCTCATCGTCCCACCTCCTTCCCGTTTTTTCTCTTTTTAGACAAATTTGCAGCCCTCACACGCATTCAAGATTCAACGGAAGGAGAAGAAAATTCCATGAATCAGTTAAATACTTTTGAAAATGCCGAATCAACATCTAGGGCATCACAATTAGTTTCTATTCATGCCTCGATTTCATATGTATCGAGTCTACAGTGCCCATTGCAACCTATTGTGGTGGAAAGTCTAACACCGACTCAGACGGATTTTATATGCCTAGGGAAATGGGTTACAACACATATGAAGTGAATTCAGTGGGTTGAGTGGCGCTCAGTTTCATTTCGTGCCGCAATTTCGTACATGTGGAGTCTGTAGTACCCGTTGTGGTGGAAAGTTTGACACGACTCAGATGGATTTGAAATGCTTGCCGAAATGAGCAAGGGTGCGTATGAAGTCAATTTGCGATGTTTGGCACCCAGTTTCATTTCATGCCTCGATTTCATATGCACGGGGTTTGCTGTACCCGTTGCAACCCGTTGTGCTGGAATGTTTAACACGGACTCAGACGGATTCGAAATACTTGCCAAATGAGCTACACTGCATATGATTCCATTCAGGGTGTTTGGCACTCAGTTTTGTTTCAAACCTCGGTTTCATACGCATCATGTCTATTATACCCGTTGGGTGGAAAGTATAACTCTGACTCGAGCATAGCTGAAATGCGTGCCAAAATGAGCTACAACGTATATGATGTCAATTTCGGGTGTTTGGCGCTCAGTATTATTTCCTGCCTGCAAACTGATTTGGGTTGTTGGCACTCGGTTTTGTTTTGTGCGTTTGTTCCGAACGCACTAAGTCTGTTGTCCCCGATGCAACCAGCTATGGTGGAAAGTATCGCGCCGACTCGGACTCGTTCAAAATGCATGCCGAAAGGAGTTAGGGTGGATATGAAGTTTGTTCGTGGTGTTACCTCTTAGTTTGTGTTCATGTGTCGATTTTGTACGCGTCGACTCTATAGTACCAGCTGCAACTGTTGTGGTGCAAAGCTTTACGCGTACTCGGACGCATTCGTAATATGTGCCAAAATGAGCTAGGGCACAAATGAAGTTAGTTCGTGGTGTTGGTACTCCGTTTCAATTCGTGCCTCGATTTCATACGCTTCGAGTCTATACTACACATTGCAACCTGTTGTGGTGGAGTGTTTTACACCGACTAAGGTGGATTCGACCTGCATGCCAAAATGAGCTAGGGCTCATACGAAGCCAATGCGTGTTGTTCGCACTCAGTTTCAATTCAGGCCACAATTTCGTAAGCATCTCGTCTTAGTACTCATTACAACCTGTTGTGGTGGAAAACTGACTCATGTGCCCATGAACAGAAACTGAATTCAGAAAGAGACCCCGCTACGCAGCCGACTTCGAACCTCTGCGCCACCCAAACCACATTTCCAAAAATTATGAATGAAATATAGAGGATAGTTGTCGAAGGTCTCTACAACTTTCATATTCATGGGTTCTGCAGGGAAAATCATATCTTTCAATCTCCACTGACTGCCCGAACTCGAAAGATCAGACCGCACAGCGACATGGAAACGCTCATAACTCCTAAACCTTTCGTTGGAACGAAGTGAATGACCAGAAATCCCCATACTTCGCATGAAACATCCCCTAACTTGCAGAACAGAATAGACGACGCAAATCGAGCGATTAACCGAAAAACTGACCTGATTGAGAAATCATTAAAAACAAAAGGGGGGAAAATGTTGGTTACTCTTGGAGACCACAGAAAGATGCTTGGAACGCCAGCACGAAACACCCCACTCCTCTCCTTCCTTCCTCTTGCTCATCGTCCCACCTCCTTCCCGTTTTTTCTCTTTTTAGACAAATTTGCAGCCCTCACACGCATTCAAGATTCAACGGAAGGAGAAGAAAATTCCATGAATCAGTTAAATACTTTTGAAAATGCCGAATCAACATCTAGGGCATCACAATTAGTTTCTATTCATGCCTCGATTTCATATGTATCGAGTCTACAGTGCCCATTGCAACCTATTGTGGTGGAAAGTCTAACACCGACTCAGACGGATTTTATATGCCTAGGGAAATGGGTTACAACACATATGAAGTGAATTCAGTGGGTTGAGTGGCGCTCAGTTTCATTTCGTGCCGCAATTTCGTACATGTGGAGTCTGTAGTACCCGTTGTGGTGGAAAGTTTGACACGACTCAGATGGATTTGAAATGCTTGCCGAAATGAGCAAGGGTGCGTATGAAGTCAATTTGCGATGTTTGGCACCCAGTTTCATTTCATGCCTCGATTTCATATGCACGGGGTTTGCTGTACCCGTTGCAACCCGTTGTGCTGGAATGTTTAACACGGACTCAGACGGATTCGAAATACTTGCCAAATGAGCTACACTGCATATGATTCCATTCAGGGTGTTTGGCACTCAGTTTTGTTTCAAACCTCGGTTTCATACGCATCATGTCTATTATACCCGTTGGGTGGAAAGTATAACTCTGACTCGAGCATAGCTGAAATGCGTGCCAAAATGAGCTACAACGTATATGATGTCAATTTCGGGTGTTTGGCGCTCAGTATTATTTCCTGCCTGCAAACTGATTTGGGTTGTTGGCACTCGGTTTTGTTTTGTGCGTTTGTTCCGAACGCACTAAGTCTGTTGTCCCCGATGCAACCAGCTATGGTGGAAAGTATCGCGCCGACTCGGACTCGTTCAAAATGCATGCCGAAAGGAGTTAGGGTGGATATGAAGTTTGTTCGTGGTGTTACCTCTTAGTTTGTGTTCATGTGTCGATTTTGTACGCGTCGACTCTATAGTACCAGCTGCAACTGTTGTGGTGCAAAGCTTTACGCGTACTCGGACGCATTCGTAATATGTGCCAAAATGAGCTAGGGCACAAATGAAGTTAGTTCGTGGTGTTGGTACTCCGTTTCAATTCGTGCCTCGATTTCATACGCTTCGAGTCTATACTACACATTGCAACCTGTTGTGGTGGAGTGTTTTACACCGACTAAGGTGGATTCGACCTGCATGCCAAAATGAGCTAGGGCTCATACGAAGCCAATGCGTGTTGTTCGCACTCAGTTTCAATTCAGGCCACAATTTCGTAAGCATCTCGTCTTAGTACTCATTACAACCTGTTGTGGTGGAAAACTGACTCATGTGCCCATGAACAGAAACTGAATTCAGAAAGAGACCCCGCTACGCAGCCGACTTCGAACCTCTGCGCCACCCAAACCACATTTCCAAAAATTATGAATGAAATATAGAGGATAGTTGTCGAAGGTCTCTACAACTTTCATATTCATGGGTTCTGCAGGGAAAATCATATCTTTCAATCTCCACTGACTGCCCGAACTCGAAAGATCAGACCGCACAGCGACATGGAAACGCTCATAACTCCTAAACCTTTCGTTGGAACGAAGTGAATGACCAGAAATCCCCATACTTCGCATGAAACATCCCCTAACTTGCAGAACAGAATAGACGACGCAAATCGAGCGATTAACCGAAAAACTGACCTGATTGAGAAATCATTAAAAACAAAAGGGGGGAAAATGTTGGTTACTCTTGGAGACCACAGAAAGATGCTTGGAACGCCAGCACGAAACACCCCACTCCTCTCCTTCCTCTTGCTCATCGTCCCACCTCCTTCCCGTTTTTTCTCTTTTTAGACAAATTTGCAGCCCTCACACGCATTCAAGATTCAACGGAAGGAGAAGAAAATTCCATGAATCAGTTAAATACTTTTGAAAATGCCGAATCAACATCTAGGGCATCACAATTAGTTTCTATTCATGCCTCGATTTCATATGTATCGAGTCTACAGTGCCCATTGCAACCTATTGTGGTGGAAAGTCTAACACCGACTCAGACGGATTTTATATGCCTAGGGAAATGGGTTACAACACATATGAAGTGAATTCAGTGGGTTGAGTGGCGCTCAGTTTCATTTCGTGCCGCAATTTCGTACACGTGGAGTCTGTAGTACCCGTTGTGGTGGAAAGTTTGACACGACTCAGATGGATTTGAAATGCTTGCCGAAATGAGCAAGGGTGCGTATGAAGTCAATTTGCGATGTTTGGCACCCAGTTTCATTTCATGCCTCGATTTCATATGCACGGGGTTTGCAGTACCCGTTGCAACCCGTTGTGGTGGAGTGTTTAACATGGACTCAGACGGATTCGAAATGCTTGCCAAATGAGCTACAGTGCATATGATTCCATTCATGGTGTTTGGCACTCAGTTTTGTTTCATACCTCGATTTCATACGCGTCAAGTCTATTATACCCGTTGGGTGGAAAGTATAACTCTGACTCGAACATAGCTGAAATGCGTGCCAAAATCAGCTACAACGTATATGATGTCAGTTTCGGGTGTTTGGCACTTAGTATAATTTCCTGCCTGCAAACTGTTGCGGTGAAAAGTTTAACACCGAGTCGGACGGATTTGAAATGCTTGCCGAAGTGAGCTAGTGCATACGTGAAGTCCATTTGGGTTGTTGGCATTCGGTTTTGTTTTGTGCTTTTGTTCCGCACTAAGTCTGTTGTCCCCGATGCAACCTGCTATGGTGGAAAGTTTCGCACCGACTCGAACTCATTCAAAATGCATGCCGAAAGGAGTTAGGGTGCATGTGAAGTTTGTTCGTGGTGTTACCTCTTAGTTTGTGTTCATGTGTCGATTTTGTACGCGTCGACTCTATAGTACCAGCAGCAGCAGTTGTGGTGGAAAGCTTTACGCGTACTCGGACGCATTCGTAATATGTGCCAAAATGAGCTAGGGCACAAATGAAGTTAGTTCGTGGTGTTGGCACTCCGTTTCAATTCCTGCCTCGATTTCATACGCTTCGAGTCTGTACTAGACATTGCGACCTGTTGTGGTGGAGTGTTTTACACCGACTAAGGTGGATTCGAACTGCATGCCAAAATGAGCTAGGGCTCATGCGAAGCCAATTCGTGTTGTTCGCACTAAGTTTCGATTCACGCCAGAATTTCGTAAGCATCTCGTCTTAGTACACATTAAGACCTGTTGTGGTGGAAAACTAACTCATGTGCCCACGAACAGAAACGGAATTCTGAAAGAGACCCCGCTACGCAGCCAGACTTCCAACCTCTGCGCCACCCAAACCACTTTTCCAAAAATTATGAATGAAATAGAGAAGATAGTTGTCGAAGGTCTCTACAACTTTCATATTCATGGGTTCTGCAGGAAAAATCATCTTCTTTACCTAATCTTTCAATCTCCACTGACTGCCCGAACACGAAAGATCAGGCCGCACAACAACATGGAAACGCTCATAACTCCTAAACCGTTCGTTGGAATGAAGTGAATGACCAGAAATCCCCACACTTCGCATGAAAGATCGCCTAACTTGCAGAACACAATAGACGACGCAAATCGAGCGATTAACCGAAAAACTGAGCTGATTGAGAAATCGTTAAAAACAAAAGGGGGGAAAATGTTGGTTACTCTTGGAGACCACAGAAAGATGCTTGGAACGCCAGCACGAAACACCCCACTCCTCTCCTTCTCCTCCTCCTTCCTCTTGCTCATCGTCCCACCTCCTTCCCGTTTTTTTCTCTTTTTAGACAAATTTGCAGCCCTCACACGCATTCAAGATTCAACGGAAGGAAAGGAAAATTCCATGAATCTGTCAAATACTTTTGAAAATGCCGAATCAACATCTAGGGCATCACAATTAGTTTCTATTCATGCCTCGATTTCATATGTATCAAGTCTACAGTGCCCATTGCAACCTATTGTGGTGGAAAGTCTAACACCGACTCAGACGGATTTTATATGCGTAGAGAAATGGGCTGCAACACATATGAAGTGAATTCAGTGGGTTGAGTGGCGCTCAGTT
Source organism: Dendrocalamus latiflorus (assembly GCA_017311315.1). Lineage (NCBI taxonomy): Eukaryota > Viridiplantae > Streptophyta > Magnoliopsida > Poales > Poaceae > Dendrocalamus > Dendrocalamus latiflorus. The sequence goes on from CM029626.1 coordinate 26,055,224, forward strand.
TCATTTCGTGCCGCAAATTCGTACACGTGGAGTCTGTAGAACCCGTTGTGGTGGAAAGTTTAACACAGACTCAGATGGATTTGAAATGCTTGCTGAAACGGGCAAGGGTGCGTATGAAGTCAATTTGCGATGTTTGGCACCCAGTTTCATTTCATGCCTCGATTTCATATGCACGGGGTTTGCTGTACCCGTTGCAACCCGTTGTGGTGGAGTGTTTAACACGGACTCAGACGGATTCGAAATGCTTGCCAAATGAGCTACAGTGCATATGATTCCATTCATGGTGTTTGGCACTCAGTTTTGTTTCATACCTCGATTTCATACGCGTCAAGTCTATTATACCCGTTGGGTGGAAAGTATAACTCTGACTCGAACATAGCTGAAATGCGTGCCGAAATGAGCTACAACGTATATGATGTCAATTTCGGGTGTTGGCGCTTAGTATAATTTCCTGCCTGCAAACTGTTGCGGTGAAAAGTTTAACACCGAGTCGGACGGATTTGAAAAGCTTGCCGAAGTGAGCTAGTGCATACGTGAAGTCCATTTGGGTTGTTGGCATTCGGTTTTGTTTTGTGCTTTTGTTCCGAATGCACTAAGTCTGTTGTCCCCGATGCAACCTTCTATGGTGGAAAGTTTCGCACCGACTCGACTCATTCAAATGCATGCCGAAGGAGTTAGGGTGCATGTGAAGTTTGTTCGTGGTGTTACCTCTTAGTTTGTGTTCATGTGTCGATTTTGTACGCGTCGACTCTATAGTACCAACAGCAGCAGTTGTGGTGGAAAGCTTTACGCGTACTCGGACGCATTCGTAATATGTGCCAAAATGAGCTAGGGCACAAATGAAGTTAGTTCGTGGTGTTGGCACTCCGTTTCAATTCCGTGCCTCGATTTCATACGCTTCGAGTCTGTACTAGACATTGCAACCTGTTGTGGTGGAGTGTTTTACACCGACTAAGGTGGATTCGAACTGCATGCCAAAATGTAGCTAGGGGCTCATGCGAAGCCAATTCGTGTTGTTCGCACTAAGTTTCGATTCACGCCAGAATTTCGTAAGCATCTCGTCTTAGTACACATTACAGACCTGTTGTGGTGGAAAACTAACTCATGTGCCCACGAACAGAAACGGAATTCTGGAAAGAGACCCCGCTACGCAGCCGACTTCCAACCTCTGCGCCACCCAAACCACTTTTCCAAAAATTATGAATGAAATACGAGAAGATAGTTGTCGAAAGGTCTCTACAACTTCATATTCATGGGTTCTGCAGGAAAAAATCATCTTCTTTACCTAATCTTTCAATCTCCACTGACTGCCCGAACACGAAAGATCAGGCCGCACAACAACATGGAAAACGCTCATAACTCCTAAACCGTTCGTTGGAATGAAGTGAATGACCAGAAATCCCCACTACTTCGCATGAAAGATTGCCTAGCTTGCAGAACACAATAGACGACGCAAATCGAGTGATTAACCGAAAAACTGAGCTGATTGAGAAATCGTTAAAAACAAAAGGGGGGAAAATGTTGGTTACTCTTGGAGACCACAGAAAGATGCTTGGAATGCCGGCACGAAACACCCCACTCCTCTCCTTCTCCTCCTCCTTCCTCTTGCTCATCGTCCCACCTCCTTCCAGTTTTTTTTCTCTTTTTAGACAAATTTGCAGCCTCACACGCATTCAAGATTCAACGGAAGGAAAGGAAAATTCCATGAATCTGTTAAATACTTTTGACAATGCCGAATCAACAGTCTAGGGCATCACAATTAGTTTCTATTCATGCCTCGATTTCATATGTATCAAGTCTACAGTGCCCATTGCAACCTATTGTGGTGGAAAGTCTAACACCGACTCAGACGGATTTTATATGCGTAGAGAAATGGGCTGCAACACATATGAAGTGAATTCAGTGGGTTGAGTGGCGCTCAGTTTCATTTCGTGCCGCAATTTCGTACACGTGCAGTCTGTAGAACCCGTTGTGGTGGAAAGTTTAACACTGACTCAGATGGATTTGAAATGCTTGCTGAAAGGGGCAAGGGTGCCGTATGAAGTCAATTTGCGATGTTTGGCACCCAGTTTCATTTCATGCCTCGATTTCATATGCACGGGGTTTGCTGTACCCGTTGCAACCCGTGTGGTGGAGTGTTTAACACGGGACTCAGACGGATTCGAAATGCTTGCCAAATGAGCTACAGTGCATATGATTCCATTCATGGTGTTTGGCACTCAGTTTTGTTTCATACCTCGATTTCATACGCAGTCAAGTCTGTTATACCCGTTGGGTGGAAAGTATAACTCTGACTCGAACATAGCTGAATGCGTGTCCGAAATGAGCTACAACGTATATGATGTCAATTTCGGGTGTTTGGCTCTAGTATTAATTTCCTGCCTGCAAACTGTTGCGGTGCAAAAAGTTAACACCGAGTCGGACGGATTTGAAATGCTTGCCGAACGTGAGCTAGTGCATACGTGAAGTCCATTTGGGTTGTTGGCACTCGGTTTTGTTTTAGTGCTTTGTTCCGACGCACTAAGTCTGTTGTCCCCGATGCAACCTGCTATGGTGGAAGTTTCGCGCCGACTCGGACTCATTCAAAATGCATGCCGAAAGGAGTTAGGGTGCATGTGAAGTTTGTTCGTGGGTGTTACCTCTTAGTTTGTGTTCATGTGTCGATTTTGTACGCGTCGACTCTATAGTACCAGGCAGCAGCAGTTGTGGTGGAAAGCTTTACGCGTACTCAGGACGCATTTCGTAATATGTGCCAAAATGAGCTAGGGCACAATGAAGTTAGTTCGTGGTGTTGGCACTGCCGTTTCAATTCCGTGCCTCGATTTCATACGCTTCGAGTCTGTACTAGACATTGCAACCTGTTGTGGTGGAGTGTTTTACACCGACTAAGGTGGATTCGAACTGCATGCCAAAATGAGCTAGGGCTCATGCGAAGCCAATTCGTGTTGTTCGCACTCAGTTTCGATTCACGCCACAATTTCGTAAGCATCTCGTCTTAGTACCCATTACAACCTGTTGTGGTGGAAAACTGACTCATGTGCCCACGAACAGAAACGGAATTCTGAAGAGACCCCGCTACGCAGCCGACTTCCAACCTCTGCAGCCACCCAAACCACTTTTTCCAAAAATTATGAATGAATACAGAAGATAGTCGTCGAAGGTCTCTACAACTTTCATATTCATGGGTTCTGCAGGAAAAATCATCTTCTTTACCTAAGTATTTCAATCTCCACTGACTGCTCCGAACACGAAAGATCAGGCCGCACAAGCAACATGGAAAACGCTCATAACTGCCTAAACTGTTCGTTGGAATGAAGTGAAATGACCAGAAATCCCCATACTTCGCATGAAAGATCGCCCTAACTTGCAGAACACAATAGACGACGCAAATCGAGCGATTAACCGAAAAACTGAGCCTGATTGAGAAATCGTTAAAAACAAAAGGGGGAGAAATGTTGGTTACTCTTGGAGACCTACAGAAAGATGCTTGGAACGCCAGCACGAAACACCCCACTCCTCTCCTTCTCCTCCTCCTTCCTCTTGCTCATCGTCCCACCTTCCTTCCCTTTTTTTTATCTTTTTAGACAAATTTGCAGCCCTCACACGCACTCAAGATTCAAGGGAAGAAAAGAAAATTCCATGAATCTGTTAAATACTTTTGAAAATGCCGAATCAACATCTAGGGCATCACAATTAGTTTCTATTCATGCCTCGATTTCGTATGTATCAAGTCTACAGTGCGCATTGCAACCTATTGTGGTGGAAAGTCTAACACCGACTCAGACGGATTTAATATGCCTAGAGAAATGAGCTACAACGCATATGAAGTGAATTCAGCGGGTTGAGTGGCGCTCAGTTTCATTTCGTGCCGCAATTTCGTACACGTGGAGTCTGTAGAACCCGTGTGGTGGAAAGTTTGACACTGACTCAGATGGATTGAAATGCTTGCTGAAATGGGCAAGGGTGCGTATGAAGTCAATTTGCGATGTTTGGCACCCAGATTCATTTCATGCCTTGATTTCATATGCACGGGGTTTGCTGTACCCGTTGCAACCCGTTGCGGTGGAATGTTTAACACGGACTCAGACGGATTCGAAATGCTTGCCAAATGAGCTACTGTGCATATGATTCCATTCAGGGTGTTTGGCACTCAGTTTTGTTTCATACCTCGATTTCATACGCATCAAGTCTATTATACCCGTTGGGTGGAAAGTATAACTCTGACTCGAACATAGCTGAAAAGCGTGCCGAAATGAGCTACAACGTATATGACGTCAATTTCGGGTGTTTGGCGCTCAGCATTACTTCGTGCCTGCAAACTGTTGTGGTGAAAAGTTTAACAGCGAGTCGGACGGATTCGAAATGCATGCCGAAGTGAGCTAGGGCATACGTGAAGTGCATTTGGGTTGTTGGCACTCGGTTTTGCTTTGTGCCTCTGTTCCGAACGCACTAAGTCTGTTGTCCCCGATGCAATCTGCTATGGTGGAAAGTTTTGCGCCGACTCGGACTCATTCAAAATGCAAGCCAAAATGAGTTAGGGTGCATATGAAGTTTGTTCGTGGTGTTACCTCATAATTTGTGTTCGTGTGTCGATTTTGTACGCGTCGACTCTATAGTACTAGCAGCAGTTGTGGTGGAAAGCTTTGCGCGTACTCGGACGCATTCATAATATGTGCCAAGATGAGCTAGGGCACAAATGAAGTTGGTTCGTGGTGTTGGCACTCCGTTTCTATTCGTGCCTCGATTTCATACGCTTCGAGTCTATACTACACATTGCAACCTGTTGTGGTGGAGTGTTCTACACCGACTAAGGTGGATTCGAACTGCATGCCAAAATGAGCTAGGGCTCATACGAAGCCAATTCGTGTTGTTCGCACTCAGTTTCAACCCACGCCACACAATTTCGTAAGCATCTCGTCTTAGTACTCATTACAACCTGTTGTGGTGGAAAACTGACTCATGTGCCCATGAACAGAAACTGAATTCTGAAAGAGACCCCGCTACGCAGCCGACTTGCAACCTCTGCGCCACCCAAACCACTTTTCCAAACATTATGAATGAAATGTAGAAGATAGTTGTCGAAGGTCTCTACAACTTTCATATTCTTGGGTTCTGCAGGAAAAATCATCTACCTAATCTTTCAATCTCCACTGACTGCCCGAACACGAAAGATCAGCCGCACAGCAACATGGAAACGCTCATAGCTCCTAAACCGTTCGTTGGAATGAAGTGAATGACCAGAAATCCCCATACTTCGCTGAAAGATCCCCTAGCTTGCAGAACACAATAGACGACACAAATCGAGCGATTAACCGAAAAACTGACCTGACTGAGAAAACGTTAAAAACAAAAGGGGGGAAAATGTTGGTTACTCTTGGAGACCACAGAAAGATGCTTGGAACGCCAGTACAAAACACCCCACTCCTCTCCTCCTCCTCCTTCCTCTTGCTCATCGTCCCACCTCCTTCCCGTTTTTTTCTCTTTTAGACAAATTTGCAGCCCTCACACGCACTCAAGATTCAAGGGAAGAAAAAAAATTCCATGAATCTGTTAAATACTTTTGAAAATGCCGAATCAACATCTAGGGCATCACAATTAGTTTCTATTCATGCCTCGATTTCGTATGTATCAAGTCTACAGTGCGCATTGCAACCTATTGTGGTGGAAAGTCTAACACCGACTCAGACGGATTTAATATGCCTAGAGAAATGAGCTACAACGCATATGAAGTGAATTCAGCGGGTTGAGTGGCGCTCAGTTTCATTTCGTGCCGCAATTTCGTACACGTGGAGTCTGTAGAACCCGTTGTGGTGGAAAGTTTAACGACTCAGATGGATTGAAATGCTTGCTGAAATGGGCAAGGGTGCGTATGAAGTCAATTTGCGATGTTTGGCACCCAGATTCATTTCATGCCTTGATTTCATATGCACGGGGTTTGCTGTACCCGTTGCAACCCGTTGCGGTGGAATGTTTAACACGGACTCAGACGGATTCGAAATGCTTGCCAAATGAGCTACTGTGCATATGATTCCATTCAGGGTGTTTGGCACTCAGTTTTGTTTCATACCTCGATTTCATACGCATAAGTC
>CM029626.1:26068644-26269571 GCA_017311315.1 Dendrocalamus latiflorus
TTCTACACCGACTAAGGTGGATTCGAACTGCATGCCAAAATGAGCTAGGGCTCATACGAAGCCAATTCGTGTTGTTCGCACTCAGTTTCAACCCACGCCACACAATTTCGTAAGCATCTCGTCTTAGTACTCATTACAACCTGTTGTGGTGGAAAACTGACTCATGTGCCCATGAACAGAAACTGAATTCTGAAAGAGACCCCGCTACGCAGCCGACTTCCAACACTCTGCGACACCCAAACCACTTTTCCCCAAAAATTATGAATGAATACAAAAGATAGTCGTCGAAGGGCTCTACAACTTTCATATTCATGGGTTCTGCAGGAAAAATCATATTCTTTACCTAGTCTTTCAATCTCCACTGACTGCCACGAACATGAAAGATCAGGCCGCACAGCAACGTGGAAACGCTCATAACTCCTCAACCGTTCGTTGGATGAAGTGAATGACCAGAAAATCCCCATACCTTCGCATGAAAGATCGCCTAACTTGCAGAACACAATAGACGACGCAAATCCAAGCGGATTAACCAAAAACTGACCTGATTGAGAAATCGTTAAAAACAAAAAGGGGGGAGAAATGTTGGTTAGCTCTTGGAGACCACAGAAAGATGCTTGGAACGCCAGCACGAAACACCCCACTCCTCTCCTCTCCTCCTTCCTCTTGCTCATCGTCCCACCTCCTTCCTGTTTTTTTCTCTTTTTGGACAAATTTGCAGCCCTCACACGCATTCAAGATTCAAGCGAAGGAAAAGGAATATTCCATGAATCTGTTAAATACTTTTGACAATGCCGAATCAACATCTAGGGCATCACAATTAGTTTCTATTCATGCCTCGATTTCATATGTATCAAGTCTACAGTGCCCATTGCAACCTATTGTGGTGGAAAGTCCTAACATCGACTCAGACGGATTTTAATATGCCTAGAAGAAATGAGCTACAACACATATGAAGTGAATTCAGTGGTTTGAGTGGCGCTCAGTTTCATTTCGTGCCGCAATTTCGTACACGTGGAGTCTGTAGAACCCGTTGTGGTGGAAAGTTTAACACTGACTCAGATGGATTGAAATGCTTGCTGAAATGGGCAAGGGTGCGTATGAAGTCAATTTGCGATGTTTGGCACCCAGATTCATTTCATGCCTTGATTTCATATGCACGGGGTTTGCTGTACCCGTTGCAACCCGTTGCGGTGGAATGTTTAACACGGACTCAGACGGATTCGAAATGCTTGCCAAATGAGCTACTGTGCATATGATTCCATTCAGGGTGTTTGGCACTCAGTTTTGTTTCATACCTCGATTTCATACGCATCAAGTCTATTATACCCGTTGGGTGGAAAGTATAACTCTGACTCGAACATAGCTGAAAAGCGTGCCGAAATGAGCTACAACGTATATGACGTCAATTTCGGGTGTTTGGCGCTCAGCATTACTTCGTGCCTGCAAACTGTTGTGGTGAAAAGTTTAACAGCGAGTCGGACGGATTCGAAATGCATGCCGAAGTGAGCTAGGGCATACGTGAAGTGCATTTGGGTTGTTGGCACTCGGTTTTGCTTTGTGCCTCTGTTCCGAACGCACTAAGTCTGTTGTCCCCGATGCAATCTGCTATGGTGGAAAGTTTTGCGCCGACTCGGACTCATTCAAAATGCAAGCCAAAATGAGTTAGGGTGCATATGAAGTTTGTTCGTGGTGTTACCTCATAATTTGTGTTCGTGTGTCGATTTTGTACGCGTCGACTCTATAGTACTAGCAGCAGCAGTTGTGGTGGAAAGCTTTGCGCGTACTCGGACGCATTCATAATATGTGCCAAGATGAGCTAGGGCACAAATGAAGTTGGTTCGTGGTGTTGGCACTCCGTTTCTATTCGTGCCTCGATTTCATACGCTTCGAGTCTATACTACACATTGCAACCTGTTGTGGTGGAGTGTTCTACACCGACTAAGGTGGATTCGAACTGCATGCCAAAATGAGCTAGGGCTCATACGAAGCCAATTCGTGTTGTTCGCACTCAGTTTCAACCCACGCCACACAATTTCGTAAGCATCTCGTCTTAGTACTCATTACAACCTGTTGTGGTGGAAAACTGACTCATGTGCCCATGAACAGAAACTGAATTCTGAAAGAGACCCCGCTACGCAGCCGACTTGCAACCTCTGCGCCACCCAAACCACTTTTCCAAACATTATGAATGAAATGTAGAAGATAGTTGTCGAAGGTCTCTACAACTTTCATATTCTTGGGTTCTGCAGGAAAAATCATCTTCTTTACCTAATCTTTCAATCTCCACTGACTGCCCGAACACGAAAGATCAGGCCGCACAGCAACATGGAAACGCTCATAGCTCCTAAACCGTTCGTTGGAATGAAGTGAATGACCAGAAATCCCCATACTTCGCATGAAAGATCCCCTAGCTTGCAGAACACAATAGACGACACAAATCGAGCGATTAACCGAAAAACTGACCTGATTGAGAAAACGTTAAAAACAAAAGGGGGGAAAATGTTGGTTACTCTTGGAGACCACAGAAAGATGCTTGGAACGCCAGCACAAAACACCCCACTCCTCTCCTCCTCCTCCTTCCTCTTGCTCATCGTCCCACCTCCTTCCCGTTTTTTTCTCTTTTTAGACAAATTTGCAGCCCTCACACGCACTCAAGATTCAAGGGAAGAAAAAGAATATTCCATGAATCTGTTAAATACTTTTGAAAATGCCGAATCAACATCTAGGGCATCACAATTAGTTTCTATTCATGCCTCGATTTCGTATGTATCAAGTCTACAGTGCCCATTGCAACCTATTGTGGTGGAAAGTCTAACACCGACTCAGACGGATTTAATATGCCTAGAGAAATGAGCTACAACGCATATGAAGTGAATTCAGCGGGTTGAGTGGCGCTCAGTTTCATTTCGTGCCGCAATTTCGTACACGTGGAGTCTGTAGAACCCGTTGTGGTGGAAAGTTTAACACTGACTCAGATGGATTGAAATGCTTGCTGAAATGGGCAAGGGTGCGTATGAAGTCAATTTGCGATGTTTGGCACCCAGATTCATTTCATGCCTTGATTTCATATGCACGGGGTTTGCTGTACCCGTTGCAACCCGTTGCGGTGGAATGTTTAACACGGACTCAGACGGATTCGAAATGCTTGCCAAATGAGCTACTGTGCATATGATTCCATTCAGGGTGTTTGGCACTCAGTTTTGTTTCATACCTCGATTTCATACGCATCAAGTCTATTATACCCGTTGGGTGGAAAGTATAACTCTGACTCGAACATAGCTGAAAAGCGTGCCGAAATGAGCTACAACGTATATGACGTCAATTTCGGGTGTTTGGCGCTCAGCATTACTTCGTGCCTGCAAACTGTTGTGGTGAAAAGTTTAACAGCGAGTCGGACGGATTCGAAATGCATGCCGAAGTGAGCTAGGGCATACGTGAAGTGCATTTGGGTTGTTGGCACTCGGTTTTGCTTTGTGCCTCTGTTCCGAACGCACTAAGTCTGTTGTCCCCGATGCAATCTGCTATGGTGGAAAGTTTTGCGCCGACTCGGACTCATTCAAAATGCAAGCCAAAATGAGTTAGGGTGCATATGAAGTTTGTTCGTGGTGTTACCTCATAATTTGTGTTCGTGTGTCGATTTTGTACGCGTCGACTCTATAGTACTAGCAGCAGCAGTTGTGGTGGAAAGCTTTGCGCGTACTCGGACGCATTCATAATATGTGCCAAGATGAGCTAGGGCACAAATGAAGTTGGTTCGTGGTGTTGGCACTCCGTTTCTATTCGTGCCTCGATTTCATACGCTTCGAGTCTATACTACACATTGCAACCTGTTGTGGTGGAGTGTTCTACACCGACTAAGGTGGATTCGAACTGCATGCCAAAATGAGCTAGGGCTCATACGAAGCCAATTCGTGTTGTTCGCACTCAGTTTCAACCCACGCCACACAATTTCGTAAGCATCTCGTCTTAGTACTCATTACAACCTGTTGTGGTGGAAAACTGACTCATGTGCCCATGAACAGAAACTGAATTCTGAAAGAGACCCCGCTACGCAGCCGACTTGCAACCTCTGCGCCACCCAAACCACTTTTCCAAACATTATGAATGAAATGTAGAAGATAGTTGTCGAAGGTCTCTACAACTTTCATATTCTTGGGTTCTGCAGGAAAAATCATCTTCTTTACCTAATCTTTCAATCTCCACTGACTGCCCGAACACGAAAGATCAGGCCGCACAGCAACATGGAAACGCTCATAGCTCCTAAACCGTTCGTTGGAATGAAGTGAATGACCAGAAATCCCCATACTTCGCATGAAAGATCCCCTAGCTTGCAGAACACAATAGACGACACAAATCGAGCGATTAACCGAAAAACTGACCTGATTGAGAAAACGTTAAAAACAAAAGGGGGGAAAATGTTGGTTACTCTTGGAGACCACAGAAAGATGCTTGGAACGCCAGCACAAAACACCCCACTCCTCTCCTCCTCCTCCTTCCTCTTGCTCATCGTCCCACCTCCTTCCCGTTTTTTTCTCTTTTTAGACAAATTTGCAGCCCTCACACGCACTCAAGATTCAAGGGAAGAAAAAGAATATTCCATGAATCTGTTAAATACTTTTGAAAATGCCGAATCAACATCTAGGGCATCACAATTAGTTTCTATTCATGCCTCGATTTCGTATGTATCAAGTCTACAGTGCCCATTGCAACCTATTGTGGTGGAAAGTCTAACACCGACTCAGACGGATTTAATATGCCTAGAGAAATGAGCTACAACGCATATGAAGTGAATTCAGCGGGTTGAGTGGCGCTCAGTTTCATTTCGTGCCGCAATTTCGTACACGTGGAGTCTGTAGAACCCGTTGTGGTGGAAAGTTTAACACTGACTCAGATGGATTGAAATGCTTGCTGAAATGGGCAAGGGTGCGTATGAAGTCAATTTGCGATGTTTGGCACCCAGATTCATTTCATGCCTTGATTTCATATGCACGGGGTTTGCTGTACCCGTTGCAACCCGTTGCGGTGGAATGTTTAACACGGACTCAGACGGATTCGAAATGCTTGCCAAATGAGCTACTGTGCATATGATTCCATTCAGGGTGTTTGGCACTCAGTTTTGTTTCATACCTCGATTTCATACGCATCAAGTCTATTATACCCGTTGGGTGGAAAGTATAACTCTGACTCGAACATAGCTGAAAAGCGTGCCGAAATGAGCTACAACGTATATGACGTCAATTTCGGGTGTTTGGCGCTCAGCATTACTTCGTGCCTGCAAACTGTTGTGGTGAAAAGTTTAACAGCGAGTCGGACGGATTCGAAATGCATGCCGAAGTGAGCTAGGGCATACGTGAAGTGCATTTGGGTTGTTGGCACTCGGTTTTGCTTTGTGCCTCTGTTCCGAACGCACTAAGTCTGTTGTCCCCGATGCAATCTGCTATGGTGGAAAGTTTTGCGCCGACTCGGACTCATTCAAAATGCAAGCCAAAATGAGTTAGGGTGCATATGAAGTTTGTTCGTGGTGTTACCTCATAATTTGTGTTCGTGTGTCGATTTTGTACGCGTCGACTCTATAGTACTAGCAGCAGCAGTTGTGGTGGAAAGCTTTGCGCGTACTCGGACGCATTCATAATATGTGCCAAGATGAGCTAGGGCACAAATGAAGTTGGTTCGTGGTGTTGGCACTCCGTTTCTATTCGTGCCTCGATTTCATACGCTTCGAGTCTATACTACACATTGCAACCTGTTGTGGTGGAGTGTTCTACACCGACTAAGGTGGATTCGAACTGCATGCCAAAATGAGCTAGGGCTCATACGAAGCCAATTCGTGTTGTTCGCACTCAGTTTCAACCCACGCCACACAATTTCGTAAGCATCTCGTCTTAGTACTCATTACAACCTGTTGTGGTGGAAAACTGACTCATGTGCCCATGAACAGAAACTGAATTCTGAAAGAGACCCCGCTACGCAGCCGACTTGCAACCTCTGCGCCACCCAAACCACTTTTCCAAACATTATGAATGAAATGTAGAAGATAGTTGTCGAAGGTCTCTACAACTTTCATATTCTTGGGTTCTGCAGGAAAAATCATCTTCTTTACCTAATCTTTCAATCTCCACTGACTGCCCGAACACGAAAGATCAGGCCGCACAGCAACATGGAAACGCTCATAGCTCCTAAACCGTTCGTTGGAATGAAGTGAATGACCAGAAATCCCCATACTTCGCATGAAAGATCCCCTAGCTTGCAGAACACAATAGACGACACAAATCGAGCGATTAACCGAAAAACTGACCTGATTGAGAAAACGTTAAAAACAAAAGGGGGGAAAATGTTGGTTACTCTTGGAGACCACAGAAAGATGCTTGGAACGCCAGCACAAAACACCCCACTCCTCTCCTCCTCCTCCTTCCTCTTGCTCATCGTCCCACCTCCTTCCCGTTTTTTTCTCTTTTTAGACAAATTTGCAGCCCTCACACGCACTCAAGATTCAAGGGAAGAAAAAGAATATTCCATGAATCTGTTAAATACTTTTGAAAATGCCGAATCAACATCTAGGGCATCACAATTAGTTTCTATTCATGCCTCGATTTCGTATGTATCAAGTCTACAGTGCCCATTGCAACCTATTGTGGTGGAAAGTCTAACACCGACTCAGACGGATTTAATATGCCTAGAGAAATGAGCTACAACGCATATGAAGTGAATTCAGCGGGTTGAGTGGCGCTCAGTTTCATTTCGTGCCGCAATTTCGTACACGTGGAGTCTGTAGAACCCGTTGTGGTGGAAAGTTTAACACTGACTCAGATGGATTGAAATGCTTGCTGAAATGGGCAAGGGTGCGTATGAAGTCAATTTGCGATGTTTGGCACCCAGATTCATTTCATGCCTTGATTTCATATGCACGGGGTTTGCTGTACCCGTTGCAACCCGTTGCGGTGGAATGTTTAACACGGACTCAGACGGATTCGAAATGCTTGCCAAATGAGCTACTGTGCATATGATTCCATTCAGGGTGTTTGGCACTCAGTTTTGTTTCATACCTCGATTTCATACGCATCAAGTCTATTATACCCGTTGGGTGGAAAGTATAACTCTGACTCGAACATAGCTGAAAAGCGTGCCGAAATGAGCTACAACGTATATGACGTCAATTTCGGGTGTTTGGCGCTCAGCATTACTTCGTGCCTGCAAACTGTTGTGGTGAAAAGTTTAACAGCGAGTCGGACGGATTCGAAATGCATGCCGAAGTGAGCTAGGGCATACGTGAAGTGCATTTGGGTTGTTGGCACTCGGTTTTGCTTTGTGCCTCTGTTCCGAACGCACTAAGTCTGTTGTCCCCGATGCAATCTGCTATGGTGGAAAGTTTTGCGCCGACTCGGACTCATTCAAAATGCAAGCCAAAATGAGTTAGGGTGCATATGAAGTTTGTTCGTGGTGTTACCTCATAATTTGTGTTCGTGTGTCGATTTTGTACGCGTCGACTCTATAGTACTAGCAGCAGCAGTTGTGGTGGAAAGCTTTGCGCGTACTCGGACGCATTCATAATATGTGCCAAGATGAGCTAGGGCACAAATGAAGTTGGTTCGTGGTGTTGGCACTCCGTTTCTATTCGTGCCTCGATTTCATACGCTTCGAGTCTATACTACACATTGCAACCTGTTGTGGTGGAGTGTTCTACACCGACTAAGGTGGATTCGAACTGCATGCCAAAATGAGCTAGGGCTCATACGAAGCCAATTCGTGTTGTTCGCACTCAGTTTCAACCCACGCCACACAATTTCGTAAGCATCTCGTCTTAGTACTCATTACAACCTGTTGTGGTGGAAAACTGACTCATGTGCCCATGAACAGAAACTGAATTCTGAAAGAGACCCCGCTACGCAGCCGACTTGCAACCTCTGCGCCACCCAAACCACTTTTCCAAACATTATGAATGAAATGTAGAAGATAGTTGTCGAAGGTCTCTACAACTTTCATATTCTTGGGTTCTGCAGGAAAAATCATCTTCTTTACCTAATCTTTCAATCTCCACTGACTGCCCGAACACGAAAGATCAGGCCGCACAGCAACATGGAAACGCTCATAGCTCCTAAACCGTTCGTTGGAATGAAGTGAATGACCAGAAATCCCCATACTTCGCATGAAAGATCCCCTAGCTTGCAGAACACAATAGACGACACAAATCGAGCGATTAACCGAAAAACTGACCTGATTGAGAAAACGTTAAAAACAAAAGGGGGGAAAATGTTGGTTACTCTTGGAGACCACAGAAAGATGCTTGGAACGCCAGCACAAAACACCCCACTCCTCTCCTCCTCCTCCTTCCTCTTGCTCATCGTCCCACCTCCTTCCCGTTTTTTTCTCTTTTTAGACAAATTTGCAGCCCTCACACGCACTCAAGATTCAAGGGAAGAAAAAGAATATTCCATGAATCTGTTAAATACTTTTGAAAATGCCGAATCAACATCTAGGGCATCACAATTAGTTTCTATTCATGCCTCGATTTCGTATGTATCAAGTCTACAGTGCCCATTGCAACCTATTGTGGTGGAAAGTCTAACACCGACTCAGACGGATTTAATATGCCTAGAGAAATGAGCTACAACGCATATGAAGTGAATTCAGCGGGTTGAGTGGCGCTCAGTTTCATTTCGTGCCGCAATTTCGTACACGTGGAGTCTGTAGAACCCGTTGTGGTGGAAAGTTTAACACTGACTCAGATGGATTGAAATGCTTGCTGAAATGGGCAAGGGTGCGTATGAAGTCAATTTGCGATGTTTGGCACCCAGATTCATTTCATGCCTTGATTTCATATGCACGGGGTTTGCTGTACCCGTTGCAACCCGTTGCGGTGGAATGTTTAACACGGACTCAGACGGATTCGAAATGCTTGCCAAATGAGCTACTGTGCATATGATTCCATTCAGGGTGTTTGGCACTCAGTTTTGTTTCATACCTCGATTTCATACGCATCAAGTCTATTATACCCGTTGGGTGGAAAGTATAACTCTGACTCGAACATAGCTGAAAAGCGTGCCGAAATGAGCTACAACGTATATGACGTCAATTTCGGGTGTTTGGCGCTCAGCATTACTTCGTGCCTGCAAACTGTTGTGGTGAAAAGTTTAACAGCGAGTCGGACGGATTCGAAATGCATGCCGAAGTGAGCTAGGGCATACGTGAAGTGCATTTGGGTTGTTGGCACTCGGTTTTGCTTTGTGCCTCTGTTCCGAACGCACTAAGTCTGTTGTCCCCGATGCAATCTGCTATGGTGGAAAGTTTTGCGCCGACTCGGACTCATTCAAAATGCAAGCCAAAATGAGTTAGGGTGCATATGAAGTTTGTTCGTGGTGTTACCTCATAATTTGTGTTCGTGTGTCGATTTTGTACGCGTCGACTCTATAGTACTAGCAGCAGCAGTTGTGGTGGAAAGCTTTGCGCGTACTCGGACGCATTCATAATATGTGCCAAGATGAGCTAGGGCACAAATGAAGTTGGTTCGTGGTGTTGGCACTCCGTTTCTATTCGTGCCTCGATTTCATACGCTTCGAGTCTATACTACACATTGCAACCTGTTGTGGTGGAGTGTTCTACACCGACTAAGGTGGATTCGAACTGCATGCCAAAATGAGCTAGGGCTCATACGAAGCCAATTCGTGTTGTTCGCACTCAGTTTCAACCCACGCCACACAATTTCGTAAGCATCTCGTCTTAGTACTCATTACAACCTGTTGTGGTGGAAAACTGACTCATGTGCCCATGAACAGAAACTGAATTCTGAAAGAGACCCCGCTACGCAGCCGACTTGCAACCTCTGCGCCACCCAAACCACTTTTCCAAACATTATGAATGAAATGTAGAAGATAGTTGTCGAAGGTCTCTACAACTTTCATATTCTTGGGTTCTGCAGGAAAAATCATCTTCTTTACCTAATCTTTCAATCTCCACTGACTGCCCGAACACGAAAGATCAGGCCGCACAGCAACATGGAAACGCTCATAGCTCCTAAACCGTTCGTTGGAATGAAGTGAATGACCAGAAATCCCCATACTTCGCATGAAAGATCCCCTAGCTTGCAGAACACAATAGACGACACAAATCGAGCGATTAACCGAAAAACTGACCTGATTGAGAAAACGTTAAAAACAAAAGGGGGGAAAATGTTGGTTACTCTTGGAGTCCACAGAAAGATGCTTGGAATGCCAGCACAAAACACCCCACTCCTCTCCTCCTCCTCCTTCCTCTTGCTCATCGTCCCACCTCCTTCCCGTTTTTTTCTCTTTTTAGACAAATTTGCAGCCCTCACACGCACTCAAGATTCAAGGGAAGAAAAAGAATATTCCATGAATCTGTTAAATACTTTTGAAAATGCCGAATCAACATCTAGGGCATCACAATTAGTTTCTATTCATGCCTCGATTTCGTATGTATCAAGTCTACAGTGCCCATTGCAACCTATTGTGGTGGAAAGTCTAACACCGACTCAGACGGATTTAATATGCCTAGAGAAATGAGCTACAACGCATATGAAGTGAATTCAGCGGGTTGAGTGGCGCTCAGTTTCATTTCGTGCCGCAATTTCGTACACGTGGAGTCTGTAGAACCCGTTGTGGTGGAAAGTTTAACACTGACTCAGATGGATTGAAATGCTTGCTGAAATGGGCAAGGGTGCGTATGAAGTCAATTTGCGATGTTTGGCACCCAGATTCATTTCATGCCTTGATTTCATATGCACGGGGTTTGCTGTACCCGTTGCAACCCGTTGCGGTGGAATGTTTAACACGGACTCAGACGGATTCGAAATGCTTGCCAAATGAGCTACTGTGCATATGATTCCATTCAGGGTGTTTGGCACTCAGTTTTGTTTCATACCTCGATTTCATACGCATCAAGTCTATTATACCCGTTGGGTGGAAAGTATAACTCTGACTCGAACATAGCTGAAAAGCGTGCCGAAATGAGCTACAACGTATATGACGTCAATTTCGGGTGTTTGGCGCTCAGCATTACTTCGTGCCTGCAAACTGTTGTGGTGAAAAGTTTAACAGCGAGTCGGACGGATTCGAAATGCATGCCGAAGTGAGCTAGGGCATACGTGAAGTGCATTTGGGTTGTTGGCACTCGGTTTTGCTTTGTGCCTCTGTTCCGAACGCACTAAGTCTGTTGTCCCCGATGCAATCTGCTATGGTGGAAAGTTTTGCGCCGACTCGGACTCATTCAAAATGCAAGCCAAAATGAGTTAGGGTGCATATGAAGTTTGTTCGTGGTGTTACCTCATAATTTGTGTTCGTGTGTCGATTTTGTACGCGTCGACTCTATAGTACTAGCAGCAGCAGTTGTGGTGGAAAGCTTTGCGCGTACTCGGACGCATTCATAATATGTGCCAAGATGAGCTAGGGCACAAATGAAGTTGGTTCGTGGTGTTGGCACTCCGTTTCTATTCGTGCCTCGATTTCATACGCTTCGAGTCTATACTACACATTGCAACCTGTTGTGGTGGAGTGTTCTACACCGACTAAGGTGGATTCGAACTGCATGCCAAAATGAGCTAGGGCTCATACGAAGCCAATTCGTGTTGTTCGCACTCAGTTTCAACCCACGCCACACAATTTCGTAAGCATCTCGTCTTAGTACTCATTACAACCTGTTGTGGTGGAAAACTGACTCATGTGCCCATGAACAGAAACTGAATTCTGAAAGAGACCCCGCTACGCAGCCGACTTGCAACCTCTGCGCCACCCAAACCACTTTTCCAAACATTATGAATGAAATGTAGAAGATAGTTGTCGAAGGTCTCTACAACTTTCATATTCTTGGGTTCTGCAGGAAAAATCATCTTCTTTACCTAATCTTTCAATCTCCACTGACTGCCCGAACACGAAAGATCAGGCCGCACAGCAACATGGAAACGCTCATAGCTCCTAAACCGTTCGTTGGAATGAAGTGAATGACCAGAAATCCCCATACTTCGCATGAAAGATCCCCTAGCTTGCAGAACACAATAGACGACACAAATCGAGCGATTAACCGAAAAACTGACCTGATTGAGAAAACGTTAAAAACAAAAGGGGGGAAAATGTTGGTTACTCTTGGAGACCACAGAAAGATGCTTGGAACGCCAGCACAAAACACCCCACTCCTCTCCTCCTCCTCCTTCCTCTTGCTCATCGTCCCACCTCCTTCCCGTTTTTTTCTCTTTTTAGACAAATTTGCAGCCCTCACACGCACTCAAGATTCAAGGGAAGAAAAAGAATATTCCATGAATCTGTTAAATACTTTTGAAAATGCCGAATCAACATCTAGGGCATCACAATTAGTTTCTATTCATGCCTCGATTTCGTATGTATCAAGTCTACAGTGCCCATTGCAACCTATTGTGGTGGAAAGTCTAACACCGACTCAGACGGATTTAATATGCCTAGAGAAATGAGCTACAACGCATATGAAGTGAATTCAGCGGGTTGAGTGGCGCTCAGTTTCATTTCGTGCCGCAATTTCGTACACGTGGAGTCTGTAGAACCCGTTGTGGTGGAAAGTTTAACACTGACTCAGATGGATTGAAATGCTTGCTGAAATGGGCAAGGGTGCGTATGAAGTCAATTTGCGATGTTTGGCACCCAGATTCATTTCATGCCTTGATTTCATATGCACGGGGTTTGCTGTACCCGTTGCAACCCGTTGCGGTGGAATGTTTAACACGGACTCAGACGGATTCGAAATGCTTGCCAAATGAGCTACTGTGCATATGATTCCATTCAGGGTGTTTGGCACTCAGTTTTGTTTCATACCTCGATTTCATACGCATCAAGTCTATTATACCCGTTGGGTGGAAAGTATAACTCTGACTCGAACATAGCTGAAAAGCGTGCCGAAATGAGCTACAACGTATATGACGTCAATTTCGGGTGTTTGGCGCTCAGCATTACTTCGTGCCTGCAAACTGTTGTGGTGAAAAGTTTAACAGCGAGTCGGACGGATTCGAAATGCATGCCGAAGTGAGCTAGGGCATACGTGAAGTGCATTTGGGTTGTTGGCACTCGGTTTTGCTTTGTGCCTCTGTTCCGAACGCACTAAGTCTGTTGTCCCCGATGCAATCTGCTATGGTGGAAAGTTTTGCGCCGACTCGGACTCATTCAAAATGCAAGCCAAAATGAGTTAGGGTGCATATGAAGTTTGTTCGTGGTGTTACCTCATAATTTGTGTTCGTGTGTCGATTTTGTACGCGTCGACTCTATAGTACTAGCAGCAGCAGTTGTGGTGGAAAGCTTTGCGCGTACTCGGACGCATTCATAATATGTGCCAAGATGAGCTAGGGCACAAATGAAGTTGGTTCGTGGTGTTGGCACTCCGTTTCTATTCGTGCCTCGATTTCATACGCTTCGAGTCTATACTACACATTGCAACCTGTTGTGGTGGAGTGTTCTACACCGACTAAGGTGGATTCGAACTGCATGCCAAAATGAGCTAGGGCTCATACGAAGCCAATTCGTGTTGTTCGCACTCAGTTTCAACCCACGCCACACAATTTCGTAAGCATCTCGTCTTAGTACTCATTACAACCTGTTGTGGTGGAAAACTGACTCATGTGCCCATGAACAGAAACTGAATTCTGAAAGAGACCCCGCTACGCAGCCGACTTGCAACCTCTGCGCCACCCAAACCACTTTTCCAAACATTATGAATGAAATGTAGAAGATAGTTGTCGAAGGTCTCTACAACTTTCATATTCTTGGGTTCTGCAGGAAAAATCATCTTCTTTACCTAATCTTTCAATCTCCACTGACTGCCCGAACACGAAAGATCAGGCCGCACAGCAACATGGAAACGCTCATAGCTCCTAAACCGTTCGTTGGAATGAAGTGAATGACCAGAAATCCCCATACTTCGCATGAAAGATCCCCTAGCTTGCAGAACACAATAGACGACACAAATCGAGCGATTAACCGAAAAACTGACCTGATTGAGAAAACGTTAAAAACAAAAGGGGGGAAAATGTTGGTTACTCTTGGAGACCACAGAAAGATGCTTGGAACGCCAGCACAAAACACCCCACTCCTCTCCTCCTCCTCCTTCCTCTTGCTCATCGTCCCACCTCCTTCCCGTTTTTTTCTCTTTTTAGACAAATTTGCAGCCCTCACACGCACTCAAGATTCAAGGGAAGAAAAAGAATATTCCATGAATCTGTTAAATACTTTTGAAAATGCCGAATCAACATCTAGGGCATCACAATTAGTTTCTATTCATGCCTCGATTTCGTATGTATCAAGTCTACAGTGCCCATTGCAACCTATTGTGGTGGAAAGTCTAACACCGACTCAGACGGATTTAATATGCCTAGAGAAATGAGCTACAACGCATATGAAGTGAATTCAGCGGGTTGAGTGGCGCTCAGTTTCATTTCGTGCCGCAATTTCGTACACGTGGAGTCTGTAGAACCCGTTGTGGTGGAAAGTTTAACACTGACTCAGATGGATTGAAATGCTTGCTGAAATGGGCAAGGGTGCGTATGAAGTCAATTTGCGATGTTTGGCACCCAGATTCATTTCATGCCTTGATTTCATATGCACGGGGTTTGCTGTACCCGTTGCAACCCGTTGCGGTGGAATGTTTAACACGGACTCAGACGGATTCGAAATGCTTGCCAAATGAGCTACTGTGCATATGATTCCATTCAGGGTGTTTGGCACTCAGTTTTGTTTCATACCTCGATTTCATACGCATCAAGTCTATTATACCCGTTGGGTGGAAAGTATAACTCTGACTCGAACATAGCTGAAAAGCGTGCCGAAATGAGCTACAACGTATATGACGTCAATTTCGGGTGTTTGGCGCTCAGCATTACTTCGTGCCTGCAAACTGTTGTGGTGAAAAGTTTAACAGCGAGTCGGACGGATTCGAAATGCATGCCGAAGTGAGCTAGGGCATACGTGAAGTGCATTTGGGTTGTTGGCACTCGGTTTTGCTTTGTGCCTCTGTTCCGAACGCACTAAGTCTGTTGTCCCCGATGCAATCTGCTATGGTGGAAAGTTTTGCGCCGACTCGGACTCATTCAAAATGCAAGCCAAAATGAGTTAGGGTGCATATGAAGTTTGTTCGTGGTGTTACCTCATAATTTGTGTTCGTGTGTCGATTTTGTACGCGTCGACTCTATAGTACTAGCAGCAGCAGTTGTGGTGGAAAGCTTTAGCGCGTACTCGGACGCATTCATAATATGTGCCAAGATGAGCTAGGGCACAAATGAAGTTGGTTCGTGGTGTTGGCACTCCGTTTCTATTCGTGCCTCGATTTCATACGCTTCGAGTCTATACTACACATTGCAACCTGTTGTGGTGGAGTGTTCTACACCGACTAAGGTGGATTCGAACTGCATGCCAAAATGAGCTAGGGCTCATACGAAGCCAATTCGTGTTGTTCGCACTCAGTTTCAATCCACGCCACAATTTCGTAAGCATCTCGTCTTAGTACTCATTACAACCTGTTGTGGTGGAAAACTAACTCATGTGCCCACGAACAGAAACAGAATTCTGAAAGAGACCCCGCTACGCAGCCGACTTCCAACCTCTGCGCCACCCAAACCACTTTTCCAAAAATTATGAAAGAAATACAGAAGATAGTTGTCGAAGGTCTCTACAACTTTCATATTCATGGGTTCGGCAGGAAAAATCATCTTCTTTACCTAATCTTTCAATCTCCACTGACTGCCCGAACACTAATGATCAGGCCGCACAACAACATGAAAACGCTCATAACTCCTAAACCGCTCGTTGGAATGAAGTGAATGACCAGAAATCCCCATACTTCGCATGAAAGATCGCCTAGGTTGCAGAACACAATAGACGACGCAAATCGAGCGATTAACCGAAAAACTGAGCTGATTGAGAAATCATTAAAAACAAAAGGGGGGGAAATGTTGGTTACTCTTGGAGACCACAGAAAGATGCTTGGAACGCCAGCTCGAAACACCCCACTCCTCTCCTTCTCCTCCGCCTTCCTCTTGCTCATCGTCCCACCTCCTTCCTGTTTTTTTTCTATTTTTAGACAAATTTGCAGCCCTCACACGCATTCAAGATTCAACGGATGGAAAGGAAAATTCCATGAATCTATTAAATACTTTTGAAAATGCCGAATCAACATCTAGGGCATCAGAATTAGTTTCTATTCATGCCTCGATTTCATATGTATCAAGTCTACAGTGCCCATTGCAACCTATTGTGGTGGAAAGTCTAACACCGACTCAGACGGATTTTATATGCGTAGAGAAATGGGCTGCAACACATATGAAGTGAATTCAGTGGGTTGAGTGGCGCTCAGTTTCATTTCGTGCCGCAATTTCGTACACGTGGAGTCTGTAGAACCCGTTGTGGTCGAAAGTTTAACACTGACTCAGATGGATTTGAAATGCTTACTGAAACGGGCAAGGGTGCGTATGAAGTCAATTTGCGATTGTCGTGGCTATAGACCAAACAGAGAGAGAGATGGTAGTGGAGAGTGATGAAGATAAGTGTAATGGCCTGGGTTCTCCCCATGGCTTACTCGTATATATACATACACATTGAGGAGTGCTTTTACAGTTATACCCTTGCATCTGGTTATCCCCTCTAGGGGCAGTTATGTCATTACACATGGCCTATTCTGGGCCTTATAATCTCCTACCAGGCCTGCTGGGCTTAGGTGGGGGCCATCCCTACGACAGGAGCCTCTCATGGTAAAGGGCTTCACAAGGCCGAAGCCATGTTGCCGAGTCTTTTGGCCCCCTCCGTCCCCGCGGCCTGTGAACGTTTCCAAACTTCCGGAGCTGCGCTGTAGCCGAAGCAGACGTGCATGCTGCTGCGACGCTCGGACTTCCGGGCGTCCACGTGGTGCAGCGTGCTTGGCGTGGTGCGGGCGTTGAGGCGTCGTGACCATTAATATGGCGGCGGACTTCCGGCGGTTGGACTTCCGCCAGTTGGTTCCCCTGCTGATGGGGGTATATATATGGCGCTGGTGGGGCGTTGCTCCTGCGTATATTGTGATAGAAGCTGTTCCCCTAAAATGGGCCCCTCCGTGCATCAACATTCCTGGGTGACGCTGAGCGGCTTGGGGAATGTTGATGCACAGAAGGAGGTCTATTTTTTCCTGGGAGCTTGATCAGCGCCGGTTATCGACAGCCAGCCGCGCTTCCTGACCCCGCACCGCGCTTCCGTAGGCAACAGCGAGGTCTGCCATGTTTTTCTTAACAGGCCTACCTACAGTCAGTGTTCCTGAGGGAGCCCGCCGGCACCACCTTATATGTTGATGCACTGTAGGTGGCCTGTTAAGGAAAACGAGGTAGATTTCACAGGACAAGACTCCCGTCTTTGCTGCGCCCCGGCGAAGTGGACTTGCGCGCTCCGTCCCCTACCGTTCGGACGGGTGGCAGCGAAGCTGGCGCCTAGTCGAAGTGGACGCGCGCCTTTTGAACGGGTGGCAGCGAAGCTGGCGCCAAGTCGAAGTAGACGCGCGTGCTCCGTCCCCTGCCCTTCGAACGGGTGGCAGCGAAGCTGGCGCCTAGTCGAAGTAGACGCGCACGCGCTCCGTCCCCTACCCTTCGAACGGGTGGCAGCGAAGCTGGCGCCTAAGTCGAAGTAGATGCGCGCGCTCCGTCCCCTGCCCTTCGAACGGGTGGCAGCGAAGCTGGCGCCTAGTCGAAGTAGACGCGCACGCGCTCCGTCCCCTACCCTTCGAACGGGTGGCAGCGAAGCTGGCGCCTAAGTCGAAGTAGATGCGCGCGCTCCGCCCCCTGCCCTTCGAACGGGTGGCAGCGAAGCTGGCGCCTAAGTCGAAGTAGGCACGCGCGCTCCGTCCCCCGCCCTTCGAACGGGTGGCAGCGAAGCTGGCGCCTAAGTCGAAGTAGGCGCGCGCGCTCCACCCCCTGCCCTTCGAACATGTGGCAGCGAAGCTAGTGCCTAGTCGAAGTAGACGCGCGCGCTCCGTCCCCTGCCCTTGGAACGGGTGGCAGCGAAGCTAGCGCCTAGTCGAAGTAGACGTGTGCGCTCCGTCCCCTGCCCTTGGAACGGGTGGCAGCGAAGCTGGCGCCTAGTCGAAGTAGACGCGTGCGCTCTGTCCCCTGCGCTTCGAACGGGTGGCAGCGAAGCTGGCGCCTAAGTCGAAGTAGGCGCGCGCGCTCCGCCCCCTGCCCTTCGAACGGGTGGCAGCGAAGCTGGCGCCTAGTCGAAGTAGACGCGCGCGCTCCGTCCCCTGCCCTTCGAACGGGTGGCAGCGAAGCTGGCGCCTAGTCGAAGTAGACGCGCGCGCTCCGTCCCCTGCCCTTCGAACGGGTGGCAGCGAAGCTGGTGCCTAAGTCGAAGTAGGCGCGCGCGCTCCGCCCCCTGCCCTTCGAACGGGTGGCAGCGACGCCTAAGTCAAAGTAGACGCGCGCGCTCCGTCCCCCGCCCTTCGAACGGGTGGCAGCGAAGCTGGCGCCTAAGTCGAAGTAGGCGCGCGCGCTCCGCCCCCTGCCCTTCGAACCGGTGGCAGCGAAGCTGGCGCCTAGTCGAAGTAGGCGTGCGCGCTCCGTCCCCTACCCTTCGAACGGGTGGCAGCGAATCTGGCGCCTAGTCGAAGTAGACGCGCGTGCTCCGTCCCCTGCCCTTCGAACGGGTGGCAGCGAAGCTGGCGCCTAGTCGAAGTAGACGCGCGCGCTCTGTCCCCTGCACTTCGAACGGGTGGCAGCGAAGCTGGCGCCTAAGTCGAAGTAGGCGCGCGCGCTCCGCCCCCTGCCCTTCGAACGGGTGGCAGCGAAGCTGGCGCCTAGTCGAAGTAGACGCGAGCGCTCCGTCCCCTACCCTTCGAACGGGTGGCAGGAAGCTGGCGCCTAGTCGAAGTAGACGCGCGCGCTCCGTCCCCTGCCCTTCGAACGGGTGGCAGCGAAGCTGGCGCCTAAGTCGAAGTAGGCGCGCGCGCTCCGCCCCCTGCCCTTCGAACGGGTGGCAGCGACGCCTAAGTCAAAGTAGACGCGCGTGCTCCGTCCCCCGCCCTTCGAACGGGTGGCAGCGAAGCTGGCGCCTAAGTCGAAGTAGGCGCGCGGGCTCCGCCCCCTGCCCTTCGAACCGGTGGCAGCGAAGCTGGCGCCTAGTCGAAGTAGGCGCGCGCGCTCCGTCCCCTACCCTTCGAACGGGTGGCAGCGAATCTGGCGCCTAGTCGAAGTAGACGCGCGCGCTCCGTCCCCTGCCCTTCGAATGGGTGGCAGCGAAGCTGGCGCCTAGTCGAAGTAGACGCGCGCGCTCCGTCCCCTGCGCTTCGAACGGGTGGCAGCGAAGCTGGTACCTAAGTCGAAGTAGGCGCGCGCGCTCCGCCCCCTGCCCTTCGAACGGGTGGCAGCGAAGCTGGCGCCTAGTCGAAGTAGGCGCGCGCGCTCTGTCCCCCGCCCTTCGAACGGGTGACAGCGAAGCTGGCGGCTAAGTCGAAGTAGGCACGCGCGCTCCGCCCCCTGCCCTTCGAACGGGTGGCAGCGAAGCTGGTGCCTAGTCGAAGTAGACGCGCGCGCTCCGTCCCCGTCCCTTCGAACGGGTGGCAGCGAAGCTGGCGCCTTGTCGAAGTAGACGCGCACGCTCTGTCCCCCGCCCTTCGAACGGGTGGCAGCGAAGCTGGCGCCTAGTCGAAGTAAACGCGCGCGCGCTCCGTCCCCTACCCTTCGAACGGGTGGCAGCGAAACTGGCGCCTAGTCGAAGTAGACGCACACGCTCCGCCCCCCACCCTTCGAACGGGTGGCAGCGAAGCTGGCGCCTAAGTCGAAGTAGACGCGCGCGCTCCGCCCCCTGCCCTTCGAACAGGTGGCAGGGAAGCTGGCGCCTAGTCGAAGTAGGCGCGCGCGCTCCGTCCCCTACCCTTCGAACGGGTGGCAGCGAAGCTGGCGCCTAAGTCGAAGTAGACGCGCGCGCTCCGCCCGCTGCCCTTCGAACTGGTGGCAGCGAAGCTGGCGCCTAAGTCGAAGTAGGCGCGCGCGCTCCGCCCCCTGCCCTTCGAACAGGTGGCAGTGAAGCTGGCGCCTAGTCGAAGTAGGCGCGCGCGCTCCGTCCCCTACCCTTCGAACGGGTGGCAGCGAAGCTGGCGCCTTTGCCCTGCGAACACCGCCGCGTGGGCGGTGACTTGGGGTCTTTGATGCGGCCTTGCGCTGTACGGGTTTCTGGAATCACGCCGGCCCCTGGTCTGCCAGGGTTAGGTTCCCGTACCGTGCGACCCAACGCGCCCGGGGCATGCGGCGGCCTATGACTGGTGGGCGGCGGGATGTGGACGGTTGCGTGTTTGCAGCCGCTCGCCTCTTCCCTAGGGAAGGGGGACACGGGGCAGGCAGTAAATGGCGCCTGTGGTCATGACCTTCCAGCGCTGGGTGCGGCGTTGCACTGGATGGGCGCTTGTACGACCGTGGTCGCGCCTCGTGCACGGACCGCCGCGACCCTTCGCTTTCAATTATGGCGAATCGTGTGGGGCGGGCCTTTACACCGCTGCGGTTGCATCCGGCACGCGTATCGTTGCGACGCTTCGGTAGCGGCGGTACGTGCGAGGTGGCTTGAAATAGCCCCCCCATAACAGCGTCCCCGCACTTTTACGCCCTCTTTCCTGTCTGCTCCGCCTTCCACACCTTCGCGCTATCTTCGCCACTTCAGTCTCATCGTGGGAGGCGATGGCCTCCAGTAGCGAGCGCGGCCAGGCGGTCGGTGACCCTGCCATTCGCCGGCGATCCTCGCCGTTGGAGGTGAAATACGCGCTCCAAGAGCGCGACCCGTCGGTGGCTGACCAGGAGCGGCTGGTGGCGGAGGAGGAAGGCACGTTCTCCGGCGATCTAGGCCCCTCGCTCGTGACCGAGAAGACGATCCAAGGGCTCTTGCGCGCGGGGAAGTTGTCCGGGTGGCAGGACGTACGATTGCCCGCCGGTGACGAGACGGAACCACATCCCGAGAGGTCGAAGGCGGTCGTATTCGTTGCCTTTTTCGACGCGGGGCTCCGGATCCCAGCGGCGACCGTGGTGGGCGACGTGCTGCGGACCTTCGGGCGGGAGCTGGCGCAACTGACTCCAAACGCCGTGGCCCGGCTCGCGGTGTACAACTGGGCCTTGCGCTCGGGGGCGTGCTGGCCCAGCGCGTCGCTGTTCACCTATCTCCACGAGGCGCGATGCCAGCCGAAGGGCCGGAAGGACGGGACGCTGTTGAGCTTCGGTAGCGTCTCTTTTATTCTTCGCTCGTCGTGCAAGAAGCTCTTCCCTGCGAACTCAACTCACGGGAAGTGGGAGTCTTACTGGATGAAGCGGTGGTTCTACCACCGTGTGGAGAGCGGGAGCGGCCTTGAGTGCACAGGCCGACCAATCGCGTTCAAGCCCTCGCTCGGCCGAACGCTCGATGATGAGGACAAGCGGAGGGTCAAGCGGCTCATGGGCGTGGCCGCCCACCTCAACATGCGCGACCTTGCCGAAGAGTACGTGATGTACGGCGTGGCACCGCTTGCCTATGACTATGTACGCTAGTATGCACCATACATGCATACTAGCGTACATAGTAGTATACGTGTATCCTGCTGTAAGATCGGTAGAACCTTGACTAGCTAGACTCCACCGCACACCGCACAAGCGGAGGGTCTTGCCGCCGAGAGGCATCGAGACGACAATGTTTCGCCGTGGGTTTGCTCGCTACCGGCGCCGCCCGGCCCCCGTAAGCCTCGATTGCGTCCCTCCTTTGTTGACGCGAAATGTGTTGTATGCTGATGCTATTCTCCTTTGCTTCAGGGATTTCCTTGGAGGAGCGGAGCAAGCCGCGCGCGTATTCCTGGGGCCATACACCGCCAGGGAGCACGAGCAGCGCGCGTCTGCTATCGCCAAGGCAGGGCTGGGGCGAATAAACCGCGTGTGCGAGGTCCTGGGCCTTGCCGTGCCGGACCGTGTCGCTCTAGACGATGGTGGAGCGAAGAAGAAGACCTCATCTCGGAAGAGGGGCCGCAGCGGGGCGCCTGCCGCGCCTGCTGCTAGTGTTTTCGAGGGCGCGGCGGACACGGAGTCAGACTCGGCGAGGTACGCCGATTCGGGCTTGGGTGGCGCGGGCGCCGAAGGCGAGGTGTCTTCGGCAAGCATCCCGGACGGCGGGTTCGCCGCGGGCAGCCAGAGGGGGAAGCCTCACCGCCCGCCGAAGTCATCGAGGCGGACCCCGTGCGGACCGGCGATGCCGAGGTGCAGCCCTCGACCGCGGCCGCTGTGGTGCCGGAGGTGCCCTCTGCGGGGGCGCACGTAGCCGTGCTGTCTTTACCAACAGCTGCGGGGACCGAGGTGCCCCCTTCGACGACTGCCACCGTGGAACCTTCGCCCCCGGGTGCAGCAGCCGCGGGGTCTTCCCCAACCACGGCTGCGAGGGCGGTGGCGCTGTTGGCTGCCCCGGCCAAACGGCCATGTGTGCGGCCGGAGCTCCACCGGACACCGCGGGGGTTCGTCGTGGCTACGGGCATCAGAAGCTTGTGGGACTCCAGCGCAAGCACCGGGGGCCCCGTGGACTATGCGCCTTCTGCCCCTCTGGCCACACCGCCCGCCGCGCAGGGACAGCCGTCGTCCTCCCCGAACGCGGAGGCCTCCGCTCGCGGCGGGACCATTCCTTCTGCTACCGAAGGTAGGGTGGCTTAGCTTACTCTGGTGTATGCTTTTATGCCTTGGGGTGGTCACCCGTATCCTTATTTACAGCGTTGCTCATTCCGGAGGGGGAGCATCCTACGGAACACGGGGCCTCCGAGCACGTGAGCCCTACGGACTTCGCGCCGCCTCCGGAGACGCTGAGGGCGTGGCGCGGGATTGTGAATGACGCGGCCACGAGCGTCGACCCGCAAGTGCTGCAGGCCTACGGTGCGGGGCGCCTCGAGGACGCTTTCGAGGTGTCTGGGGTGAGGGTAAGTACTCCTGCGACCGCGCCTGAGTTTAGCTGGGTTTGCTAAGTCTTTTCCCTTCTACAGACACTTGTGCTGGGGCAGGCCCTGCAAACGGCCTATGCTCGTAGCCAAAAAGCGCTCGAGGATAGGCTGCGGGCCGCCGAGGAGGAGCTGCGCGAAGCCTCTGGCGCCCGCTCTGCCCAAGACGCCCGCATCCGCCAGCTGGAAGCGGAATGCGCCGAAGCGAGGGCGCACGCCGAGGGGCTTGTTGCGTCGGCGCAGGAGTCAGCCGCGGCAGCTGCTGAACAAAAGTTCGCGGCGGAGCGGGACGAGCTCCTGGAGTAGGTCGCCGCGCTAGAGAAGGAAAAAGGCAAGCTTGCCTTGACTCTAGCGGAGCGCAACCGGACGCTGGGCGACGCCTCGGTGGTTGCTTGGGACGCCATGCAAGCGCTGGAGAGCCATCTTCAAGGGCTGGTAGCGGAGGTGCCGGGACGCGCCTTCGGTCCGGAGGAGCTGTCTCGGACGCTCCGCTGGGTCAGGGATGCCGCCAACGTCGCACGCGACGCGGCGACGTCCTTCGGCACCCACTGCGCGTATACGTCGGCATGCTTGGTGTGCGCGCTCCTGCAGCACCGCGGTTGTACGCACGTCGCCGCGCTGGACGATCCCCAGCTGGAGATGCCTGGCGGGGCCGGAGTGATGTCTGACGCCGTCCGCTCCGCTCGCCTCGCCCTCGGGCCCTTCTTCGACCGGATCTGGGGTCACGTCGGGCCGGATGCTGCGCGGATCGAGCTGCAGAAGTCGCTCTACGGGACGGGGAGCCTCGACCAATTTCTGGACGGGGTCCCGCGACGCGACGATGGTGGCGCTGGGCCCTCCGAAGGCGCCGGGAACCCGCAGGTCTGATGCCGTGGTGCTTAGGTGTAGGCGTGTGTTGTACTGTTCCTTGTCTTTGCGAATAAAGTACACACTTGCTACTTGTATTCTGACCTTCACCTACATCCCGGGCAGCTTCCTTGCTGGGACCGGCTTCGCGCGGCCGACCTTTCAACCCGGCGACGCCTACGACACTGGCGAAGGGCCGAAGAGTCGCTGGACTTTTGGGCGAGCCGGCCTTCTTCGAGCGAGGCCCCAACTTTAGCGCGTGTTAAGGACGAACCCGCGGGGTAGCGGCTTAGAGCGGCCGGGATGTTGCCGGACCTTTGTACATGTGATTCTTCCGGTATGCAGACGTCCTGGCATTTTAAGATATGCGCTGTGTGTTGATGCCGCCGCGGTTTGCCTTGTTTTATAGTCCGGAGACTCGCGCGTGCGGAGGCAGGCCTCGACGCTACGTATTATTTAGAGTCCGTAGACTAGTGCGTGCGGAGGCAGGCCTCGACGCTACGTCTTATTTATAGTCCGGAGACTCGCGCGTGCGGAGGCGGACCTCGACGCTACGTCTTATTTACAGTCCGTGGACTGGTGCGTGCGGAGGCGGACCTCGACGCTACGTCTTATTTAAAGTCCGTAGACTGGTGCGTGCGGAGCTAGGCTCGACGCTACGTCTTGTTTAAAGTCCGTGGACTGGTGCGTGCGGAGCTAGGCTCGACGCTACGTCTTATTTAAAGTCCGTGGACTAGTGCGTGCGGAGCTAGGCTCGACGCTACGTCTTATTTAAAGTCCGTAGACTGGTGCGTGCGGAGCTAGGCTCGACGCTACGTCTTATTTAAAGTCCGTGGACTAGTGCGTGCGGAGCTAGGCTCGACGCTACGTCTTCTTTATAGTCCGGAGACTTGTGCGCGCGAGGGCGTCCCCCCGGTGCGTCTTTGGTTTATACTCAGTCCCGCCCCCCTGGCGACGGCGAGTGCACACGCGAACGTGCGTCTTTGGTTTATACTCAGTCCCGCCCCCCTGGCGACGGCGAGTGCACAAGCGAACGTGCGTCTTTGGTTTATACTCAGTCCCGCCCCCCTGGCGACGGTGAGTGCACACGCGAACGTGCGTCTTTGGTGTACGCTACGGGGACGGGCGCGTTGGCCAAGCCTGCGCGCGCCCTCACCGCGTGCTTGCGTGTGACGAAGAAAGATTAGCGGCAAACGGCGATCTTCATTACATCCCCGTTTGCGCGGGTGGGCAACTACAAAGTGTGGATATACTGACTGTTTGCCCTTGGTGCGGCCGCAGCCTCTAGTCGCTAAACATCTGCAGGGCCCGCGCAGGCGCCTATGGATGACCCCGCGGACCTCCGCGCTGTGACGCCGGCTCTAAGAGCGTCGTTGGGCTTCGCGACGCGGGCACCTGGTGCCTGGCTCGACGCGCCGGGCCATATTCTGGTCGCCTCGGACGGTGATGATGGTCCGGGGACCCGGGATCTTCATGCATAGATAGCCGTGATGTGGTACCGCGCTGAAGGAGTTGAGGATTGGGCGCCCTAGAATGGCATTGTAGGGGTACGGAAGGTCGACCATGTCGAAGGTGGCATCTTCGGTCCGCACATTGTCATCTCGGCCGAAGGAGACTTGAAGGCCGATTTGGCCCAGCGCCCGCAGGGGCTGTCCCCCGAAGCCCTACAGTGGGATTCCCGAGGGCCCCAGGCGGCTTCGAGGGATTCCCATCTGGTCGAAGTCCACCGCAAACAATACGTTCGCGGAGCTACCACCGTCCACCAAGGCGCGCCCCACGTCGCATCCCGCGATGGTGACCCGGATGACCAGGGGGTCCTGATGAGGGAAGTCCACACCTTGGGCATCACCGGGTGTGAATGTAACTTCGTGCTGCGCCCACTCTGGCGGTGCTTGCGCTGGGTATGCCGCCACGTGATGTAGTCTTCGCGCATAGGCCTTCTGTTGCCGTGCCGAGGCGAATTCCAGTGCAGAGCCTCCGGATATGACGTTAATGACCCTGCGGTAGGTTGCGTCCGGGGCCTGCAACGACAGGAGGCCCTCCCGAGGCTGCTGTACGTGAGCTTGGATCCGTAAGGCGCCTTCCTGAGGTTGCATCCCTTGCGCCTGTACCTGCATCCCTTGCGCCTGTACCTGCATGGGGGCCTCGTATGGGAATTGGACATGGGCCACCGCAGGCGGGCGCGCCTCCGGGTTCCTGTCCCTAGCGACACTGTCGCGGAGAGCCGCGATGGAGGTGCAGGCGCGGGTATCATGGTTGCCGCGGCCGTGGATTATGCACCACAGTCCCTGATGCTGGTCGTTGTAATCCCCACGACCCCTATCGTCGTGGCCCCTGCCACGACCGCGCCCCCGGCCACGGCGCCCGCGACCGCCTCGGCCCGCTGGAGCACCCTCGTCGGACGTACCGGTTTCACCTCGACCTCTGCTGGCCGCGTTTGGGCTGATCGGACGACTCCTTATACGGGTTGTCCCTACGATCGGGCGCGTTCCGGGACGACTCCTGCTTACGTTTTCCCTTCGAAGAACCGCCCT
This sequence comes from Dendrocalamus latiflorus, assembly GCA_017311315.1. NCBI lineage: Eukaryota > Viridiplantae > Streptophyta > Magnoliopsida > Poales > Poaceae > Dendrocalamus > Dendrocalamus latiflorus. The sequence goes on from CM029626.1 coordinate 26,094,924, forward strand.
TCGGCGGATCTTTGGCTTTTGCCGAGGCTTCGGCCTGGTTGGTGTCGGAGTCATCACCTTGCCTGCGCCGCGCGTCTTCCTCCGCCCTGGCATATTCTTCCATCTTGTCAAAGAGTTTTGCCACCGTCTTGATTGGCTTTCGCGCGTTGTACTCGGCCATCGGGCCCGGACGAAGGCCCTGTATGGCTGCATTGACGATGGTGGTCTCGTTGACGTCTTTCACTTGACATCGAATCTTGGCGAAGCGTTTGAAGTAGTCCCGAAGCTTCTCCGAAGGTTTTTGCTTCACGGCGAAGAGCTGGTCCGCGTTGACTCGGTCAACGTAGTTTCCTTGGAAGTTGTTGTGAAGGCGGACACGAAGCTGTTCCCACGCGTAGATGGAGCCCGGCTCTATGGTAAAGAACCAAGAGAGCGCCACTCCTTGTAGCGCGAGGGGGAGTCCCTTCGCCTTCGTGGTGTCGTCGCCGCCCGCAGCTTCGATCGCGGTTTCGTACACGCGCACGAACTCACGGGGGTCCGTGTCGCCTTTGTACGAGTCGATGGCGCTCGGAAACTTGAAGTCTTCGGGCCATGCCGCCTGCTGCAGCCCCGCCGAAAGCGGGGACTCCGGATCCACGCGCCGCAGCGGCACGCGGCTGGATGCGGGGGCTTCGCGACTGTCCGCCCTTTCCGGCATGGGCTCTGACGCGACCACTGGCGCGGCCTGCTGACTCCGAGCCTCTTGCATATCTCTGACGGCTCCGCGAAGGTCCCCTAGCTCCCGCTGGAATGCAATGAGAGCCGCCAGCAGGGCACTTTCCATCGCCGGTGCAGGCGGGGTCGCCGGTACCCCCGACGGGCGGGTCGGCGCGGGGACGACCGCGTCGCGAGGTCCCGAACTGCCGGTCGCTCCGTCGTGGCTACCCCGAACCGCCTGGTCCGCGCCGCCGGCGAGGGTTGCAGTGGGGGCGGCGAGGTCGGCTGTCGTTGCGTCGGCGGGGTCGGTTGTCGCCGCACCCGTGCCGACGTCTTCGACCGCGGGGCCCGTCCCCGCAACGCCGGTGGCTGGGTGGGTCGTCGCGGTGCCGATGACGGATTGGTCATCGCGGCGCGAACGTCGACGTCTCCGGCTACCGCGCCTGCATCGGCGCCCGCGTCCGCCGCTGCTGATGCCGAAGCCCTGGTACTCATACGACGCTCCGGCCCGGCCGCCTTCTTTCCCTTCGCCGCCGCTGAAGAAGCTTTTTTCGGTGCCATCCTTCTTCTTCGGTCTTCAGGCTTGTCCTCGTCCTCCCCACGGACGGCGCCAACTGTCGTGGCTACAGACCAAACAGAGAGAGAGATGGTAGTGGAGAGTGATGAAGATAAGTGTAATGGCCTGGGTTCTCCCCGTGGCTTACTCGTATATATACATACACATTGAGGAGTGCTTTTACAGTTACACCCTTGCATCTGGTTATCCCCTCTAGGGGCAGTTATGTCATTACACATGGCCTATTCTGGGTCTTATAATCTCCTACCAGGCCTGCTGGGCTTAGGTGGGGGCCATCCCTTCGACAGCGATATTTGGCACCCAGTTTCATTTCATGCCTCGATTTCATATGCACGGGGTTTGCTGTACCCGTTGCAACCCGTTGTGGTGGAGTGTTTAACACGGACTCAGACGGATTCGAAATGCTTGCCAAATGAGCTACAGTGCATACGATTCCATTCATGGTGTTTGGCACTCAGTTTTGTTTCATACCTCAATTTCATACGCGTCAAGTCTATTATACCCGTTGGGTGGAAAGTATAACTCTGACTCGAACATAGCTGAAATGCGTGCCGAAATGAGCTACAACGTATATGATGTCAATTTCGGGTGTTTGGCGCTCAGTATAATTTCCTGCCTACAAACTATTGCGGTGAAAAGTTTAACACCGAGTCGGACAGATTTGAAATGCTTGCCGAAGTGAGCTAGTGCATACGTCCATTTGGGTTGTTGGCACTCGGTTTTGTTTTGTGCCTTTGTTCCGAACGCACTAAGTCTGTTGTCCCCGATGCAACCTGTTATGGTGGAAAGTTTCGCGCCGACTCGGACTCATTCAAAATGCATGCCGAAAGGAGTTAGGGTGCATGTGAAGTTTGTTCGTGGTGTTACCTCTTAGTTTGTGTTCATGTGTCGATTTTGTACGCGTCGACTCTATAGTACCAGCAGCAGCAGTTGTGGTGGAAAGCTTTACGCGTACTCGGACGCATTCCTAATATGTGCCAAAATGAGCTAGGGCACAAATGAAGTTAGTTCGTGGTGTTGGCACTCCGTTTCAATTCGTGCCTCGATTTCATACGCTTCGAGTCTGTACTAGACATTGCAACCTGTTGTGGTGGAGTGTTTTACACCGACTAAGGTGGATTCGAACTGCATGCCAAAATGAGCTAGGGCTCATGCGAAGCCAATTCATGTTGTTCGCACTAAGTTTCGAGTCACGCCAGAATTTCGTAAGCATCTCGTCTTAGTACTCATTACAACCTGTTGTGGTGGAAAACTGACTGATGTGCCCACGAACAGAAACGGAATTCTGAAAGAGACCCCGCTACGCAGCCGATTTCCAACCTCTGGGCCACCCAAACCACTTTTCCAAAAATTATGAATGAAATAGAGAAGATAGTTGTCGAAGGTCTCTACAACTTTCATATTCATGGGTTCTGCAGGAAAAATCATCTTCTTTACCTAATCTTTCAATCTCCACTGACAGCCCGAACACGAAAGATCAGGCTGCACAGCAACATGGAAACGCTCATAACTCCTAAACTGTTCGTTGGAATGAAGTGAATGACCAGAAATCCCCATACTTCACATGAAAGATCCCCTAACATGCAGAACACAATAGACGACGCAAATCGAGCGATTAACACAAAAACTGAGCTGATTGAGAAATCATTAAAAACAAAACGGGGGAAAATGTTGGTTACTCTTGGAGACCACAGAAAGATGCTTGGAACGCCAGCACGAAACACCCCACTCCTCTCCTTCTCCTCCTCCATCCTCTTGCTCATCGTCCCACCTCCTTCCCCTTTTTTCTCTTTTTAGACAAATTTGCAGCCCTCACACGCATTCAAGATTCAACGGAAGGAAAAGAAAATCCCATGAATCTGTTAGATACTTTTGAAAATGCCGAATCAACATCTAGGGCATCACAATTAGTTTCTATTCATGCCTCGATTTCATATGTATCAAGTCTACAGTGCCCATTGCAACCTATTGTGGTCGAAAGTCTAACACCGACTCAGACGGATTTTATATGCCTAGAGAAATGGGCTGCAACACATATGAAGTGAATTCAGTGGGTTGAGTGGCGCTCAGTTTCATTTCGTGCCGCAATTTGGTACACGTGGAGTTTGTAGAACCCGTTGTGGTGGAAAGTTTAACACTGACTCGATGGATTTGAAATGCTTGCTGAAATGGGTAAGGGTGCGTATGAAGTCAATTTGCGATGTTTGGCACCCAGTCTCATTTCATGCCTTGATTTCATATGCACGGGGTTTGCTGCACCCGTTGCAACCCGTTGCGGTGGAATGTTTAACACGGACTCAGACGGATTCGAAATGCTTGCCAAATGAGCTACAGTGCATATGATTCCATTCATGGTGTTTGGGACTCAGTTTTGCTTCATACCTCGATTTCATACGCATCAAGTCTATTATACCCGTTGGGTGGAAAGTATAACTCTGACTCGAACATAGCTGAAATGCGTGCCAAAATGAGCTACAACGTATATGATGTCAATTTCGGGTGTTTGTCGCTCGGTATTATTTCCTGCCTGCAAACTGTTGCGGTGAAAAGTTTAACACCGAGTCGGACGGATTTGAAATGCTTGCCGAAGTGAGCTAGTGCATACGTGAAGTCCATTTGGGTTGTTGGCACTCGGTTTTGTTTTGTGCCTTTGTTCCGAACGCACTAAGTCTGTTGTCCCCGATGCAACCTGCTATGGTGGAAAGTTTCGCGCCGACTCGGACTCATTCAAAATGCATGCCGAAAGGAGTTAGGGTGCATATGAAGTTTGTTCGTGGTGTTACCTCTTAGTTCGTGTTCATGTGTCGATTTTGTACGCGTCGACTCTGTAGTACCAGCAGTAGCAGTTGTGGTGGAAAGCTTTACGCGTACTCGGACGCATTCGTAATATGTGCCAAAATGAGCTAGGGCACAAATGAAGTTAGTTCGTGCTGTTGGCACTCCGTTTCAATTCGTGCCTCGTTTTCATACGCTTCGAGTCTGTACTACACATTGCAACCTGTTCTGGTGGAGTGTTTTACACCGACTAAGGTGGATTCGTACTGCATGCCAAAATAAGCTAGGGCTCATACGAAGCCAATTCGTGTTGTTCGCACTCAGATTCAATTCACGCCACAATTTCGTAAGCATCTCGTCTTAGTACTCATTACCACCTGTTGTGGTGGAAAACTGACTCATGTGCCCACGAACAGAAACTGAATTCTGAAAGAGACCCCGCTACGCAGGCGACTTCCAACCTCTGCGCCCCCCAAACCACTTTTCCAAAAATTATGAATGAAATGTAGAAGATAGTTGTCGAAGGTCTCTACAACTTTCATATTCATGGATTCTGCAGGAAAAATCATCTTCTTTACCTAATTTTCAATCTCCACTGATTGCACGAACACGAAAGATCAGGCCGCACAGCAACACGGAAATGCTCATAACTCCTAAACCGTTCGTTGGAATGAAGTGAATGACCAGAAATCCCCATACTTCGCCTTAAAGATCCCCTAACTTGCAGAACACAATAGACGACGCAAATCGAGCGATTAACCGAAAAACTGACCTGATTGAGAAATCATTAAAAACAAAACGGGGGAAAATGTTGGTTACTCTTGGAGACCACAGAAAGATGCTTGGAACGCCAGCACGAAACACCCCACTCCTCTCCTTCTCCTCCTCCATCCTCTTGCTCATCGTCCCACCTCCTTCCCCTTTTTTCTCTTTTTAGACAAATTTGCAGCCCTCACACGCATTCAAGATTCAACGGAAGGAAAAGAAAATCCCATGAATCTGTTAGATACTTTTGAAAATGCCGAATCAACATCTAGGGCATCACAATTAGTTTCTATTCATGCCTCGATTTCATATGTATCAAGTCTACAGTGCCCATTGCAACCTATTGTGGTTGAAAGTCTAACACCGACTCAGACGGATTTTATATGCCTAGAGAAATGGGCTGCAACACATATGAAGTGAATTCAGTGGGTTGAGTGGCGCTCAGTTTCATTTCGTGCCGCAATTTGGTACACGTGGAGTTTGTAGAACCCGTTGTGGTGGAAAGTTTAACACTGACTCGATGGATTTGAAATGCTTGCTGAAATGGGTAAGGGTGCGTATGAAGTCAATTTGCGATGTTTGGCACCCAGTCTCATTTCATGCCTTGATTTCATATGCACGGGGTTTGCTGCACCCGTTGCAACCCGTTGCGGTGGAATGTTTAACACGGACTCAGACGGATTCGAAATGCTTGCCAAATGAGCTACAGTGCATATGATTCCATTCATGGTGTTTGGGACTCAGTTTTGCTTCATACCTCGATTTCATACACATCAAGTCTGTTATACCCGTTGGGTGGAAAGTATAACTCTGACTCGAACATAGCTGAAATGCTTGCCGAAGTGAGCTAGTGCATACGTGAAGTCCATTTGGGTTGTTGGCACTCGGTTTTGTTTTGTGCATTTGTTCCGAACGCACTAAATCTGTTGTCCCCGATGCAACCTGCTATGGTGGAAAGTTTCGCGCCGACTCAGACTCATTCAAAATGCATGCCAAAAGGAGTTAGGGTGCATATGAAGTTTGTTCGTGGTGTTACCTCTTAGTTCGTGTTCATGTGTCGATTTTGTACGCGTCGACTCTGTAGTACCAGCAGCAGCAGTTGTGGCGGAAGGCTTTACGCGTACTCGGACGCATTCGTAATATGTGCCAAAATGAGCTAGGGCACAAATGAAGTTAGTTCGTGGTGTTGGCACTCCGTTTCAATTCGTATCTCGATTTCATACGCTTCGAGTCTGTACTACACATTGCAACCTGTTGTGGTGGAGTGTATTACACCGACTAAGGTGGATTCGTACTGCATGCCAAAATGAGCTAGGGCTCATACGAAGCCAATTCGTGTTGTTCGCACTCAGATTCAATTCACGCCACAATTTCGTAAGCATCTCGTCTTAGTACTCATTACCACATGTTGTGGTGGAAAACTGACTCATGTGCCCACGAACAGAAACTGAATTCTGAAAGAGACCCCGCTACGCAGCCGACTTCCAACCTCTGCGCCCCCCAAACCACTTTTCCAAAAATTATGAATGAAATATAGAAGATAGTTGTCGAAGGTCTCTACAACTTTCATATTCATGGGTTCTGCAGGAAAAATCATCTTCTTTACCTAATCTTTCAATCTCCACTGACTGCCCGAACATGAAAGATCAGGCCGCACAGCAACACGGAAACGCTCATAACTCCTAAACCGTTCGTTGGAATGAAGTGAATGACCCGAAATCCCCATACTTCGCATGAAAGATCCCTTAACTTGCAGAACACAATAGACGACGCAAATCGATCGATTAACCGAAAAACTGACCTGATTGAGAAATCGTTAAAAACAAAAGGGGGGAAAATGTTGGTTACTCTTGGAGACCACAGAAAGATGCTTGGAACGCCAGCACGAAACACCCCACTCCTCTCCTTCTCCTCCTCCGTCCTCTTGCTCATCGTCCCACCTCCTTCCCCTTTTTTTCTCTGTTTAGACAAATTTGCAGCCCTCACACGCATTCAAGATTCAACGGAAGGAAAAGAAAATTCCATGAATCCGTTAAAAACTTTTGAAAATGCCGAATCAACATCTAGGGCATCACAATTACTTTCTATTCATGCCTCGATTTCATATGTATCAAGTCTACAGTGCCCATTGCAACCTATTGTGGTGGAAAGTCTAACACCGACTCAGACGGACTTTATATGCCTAGAGAAATGAGCTACAACACATATGGAGTGAATTCAGTGGGTTGAGTGGCGCTCAGTTTCATTTCGTGCCGCAATTTCGTACACGTGGAGTCTGTAGAACCCGTTGTGATGGAAAGTTTAACACAGACTCAGATGGATTTGAAATGCTTGCTGAAATGGGCAAGGGTGCGTACGAAGTCAATTTGCGACGTTTGGCACCCAGTTTCGTTTCATGCCTCGATTTCATATGCACGGGGTTTGCTGTACCCGTTGCAACCCGTTGTGGTGGAGTGTTTAACACGGACTCAGACGGATTCGAAATGCTTGCCAAATGAGCTACAGTGCATATGATTCCATTCATGGTGTTTGGCACTCAGTTTTGCTTCATACCTCAATTTCATACGCATCAAGTCTATTATACCCGTTGGGTGGAAAGTATAACTCTGACTCGAACATAGCTGAAATGCGTGCCGAAATGAGCTACAACGTATATGATGTCAATTTCGGGTGTTTGGCGTTCAGTATTATTTCCTGCCTGCAAACTGTTGCGGTGAAAAGTTTAACACCGAGTCGGACGGATTTGAAATGCTTGCTGAAGTGAGCTAGTGCATACGTGAAGTCCATTTGGGTTGTTGGCACTCGGTGTTGTTCTGTGCTTTTGTTCCGAACGCACTAAGTCTGTTGTCCCCGATGCAACCTGCTATGGTGCAAAGTTTCGCGCCGACTCGGACTCATTCAAAATGCAAGCCGAAAGGAGTTAGGGTGCATATGAAGTTTGTTCGTGGTGTTACCTCTTAGTTCGTGTTCATGTGTCGATTTTGTACGCGTCGACTCTATAGTACCAGCAGCAGCAGTTGTGGTGGAAAGCTTTGCGCGTACTTGGACGCATTCGTAATATGTGCCAAAATGAGCTAGGGCACAAATGAAGTTAGTTCGTGGTGTTGGCACTCCGTTTCAATTCGTGCCTCGATTTCATACGCTTCGAGTCTATACAACACATTGCAACCTGTTGTGGTGGAGTGTTTTACACCGACTAAGGTGGATTCGAACTGCATGCCAAAATGGGCTAGGGCTCATACGAAGCCAATTAGTGTTGTTCGCACTCAGTTTCAATTCACGCCATAATTTCGTAAGCATCTCGTCTTAGTACTCATTACAACCTGTTGTGGTGGAAAACTAACTCGTGTGGCCATGAACAGAAACTGAATTTTGAAAGAGACCCCGCTACGCAGCCGACTTCCAACCTCTGCGCCACCCAAACCACTTTTCCAAAAATTATGAATGAAATATAGAAGAAAGTTGTCGAAGGTCTCTACAACTTTCATATTCATGGGTTCTGCAGGAAAAATCATCTTCTTTACCTAATCTTTCAATCTCCACTGACTGCCCGAACACGAAAGATCAGGCCGCACAGCAACATGGAAACGCTCATAACTCCTAAATCGTTCGTTGGAATGAAGTGAATGACCAGAAATCCCCATACATCGCATGAAAGATCCCCTAACTTGCAGAACACCATAGACGACGCAAATCGAGCGATTAACCAAAAGACTGACCTGATTGAGAAATCGTTAAAAACAAAAGGGGGAAAATGTTGGTTACTCTTGGAGACCACAGAAGGATGCTTGGAACGCCAGCACGAAACACCCCACTCCTCTCCTCCTCCTCCTCCTCCTTCCTCTTGCTCATCGTCCCACCTCCTTCCCGTTTTTTTCTCTTTTTAGACAAATTTGCAGCCCTCACACGCATCCAAGATTCAACGGAAGGAAAAGAAAATTCCATGAATCTGTTAAATACTTTTGAAAATGCCGAATCAACATCTAGGGCATCACAATTAGTTTCTATTCATGCCTCGATTTCATATGTATCAAGTCTACTGTGCCCATTGCAACCTATTGTGTTGGAAAGTCTAACACCGACTCAGACGGATTTTATATGCCTAGAGAAATGGGCTGCAACACATATGAAGTGAATTCAGTGGGTTGAGTGGCGCTCAGTTTCATTTCGTGCCGCAAATTCGTACACGTGGAGTCTGTAGAACCTGTTGTGGTGGAAAGTTTAACACTAACTCAGATGGATTTGAAATGCTTGCTGAAATGGGCAAGGGTGCGTATGAAGTCAATTTGCGACGTTTGGCACCCAGTTTCATTTCATGCCTCGATTTCATATGCACGGGGTTTGCTGTACCCGTTGCAACCCGTTGTGGTGGAGTGTTTAACACGGACTCAGACGGATTCGAAATGCTTGCCAAATGAGCTACAACAGTGCATATGATTCCATTCATGGTGTTTGGCACTCAGTTTAGCTTCGTACCTCGATTTCATACGCATCAATCTATTATACCCGTTGGGTGGAAAGTATAACTCTGACTCGAACATGGCTGAAATGCGTGCCGAAATGAGCTACAACGTATATGATGTCAATTTCGGGTGTTCGGTGCTCGGTATTATTTCCTGCCTGCAAACTGTTGCGGTGAAAAGTTTAACACCGAGTCGGACGGATTTGAAATGCTTGCCGAAGTGAGCTAGTGCATACGTGAAGTCCATTTGGGTTGTTGGCACTCGGTTTTGTTGTGTGCCTTTGTTCCGAACGCAGTAAGTCTGTTGTCCCCGATGCAACCTGCTGTGGTGGAAAGTTTCGCGCCGACTCGGACTCATTCAAAATGCATGCCGAAAGGAGTTAGGGTGCATATGAAGTTTGTTCGTGGTGTTACCTCTTAGTTCGTGTTCATGTGTCGATTTTGTACGCGTCGACTCTGTAGTACCAGCAGCAGCAGTTGTGGTGGAAAGCTTTACGCGTACTCGGGTGCATTCGTAATATGTGCCAAAATGAGCTAGGGCACAAATGAAGTTAGTTCATGTGTTGGCACTCCATTTCAATTCGTGCCGCGATTTCATACGCTTCGAGTCTGTACTACATATTGCAACCTGTTGTGGTGGAGTGTTTTACACCGACTAAGGTGGATTCGTACTGCATGCCAAAATGAGCTAGGGCTCATACGAAGCCAATTCGTGTTGTTCGCACTCAGTTTCAATTCACGCCACAATTTCGTAAGCATCTCACCTTAGTACTCATTACAACCTGTTGTGGTGGAAAACTGACTCATGTGCCCAAGAACAGAAACTGAGTTCTGAAAGAGACCCCGCTACGCAGCCGACTTCCAACCTCTGCGCCACCCAAACCACTTTTCCAAAAATTATGAATGAAATATAGAAGATAGTTGTCGAAGGTCTCTACAACTTTCGTATTCATCGGTTCTGCAGGAAAAATCATCTTCTTTACCTAATCTTTCAATCTCCACTGACTGCTCGAACACGAAAGATCAGGCCACACAGCAACATGGAAACGCTCATAACTCCTAAACCGTTCATTGGAATGAAGTGAATAACCGGAAATCCCCATGCTTCGCATGAAAGATCCCCTAACTTGCAGAACACAATAGACGACGCAAATCGAGCGATTAACCGAAAAACTGACCTGATTGAGAAATCATTAAAAACAAAACGGGGGAAAATGTTGGTTACTCTTGGAGACCACAGAAAGATGCTTGGAACGCCAGCACGAAACACCCCACTCCTCTCCTTCTCCTCCTTCCTCTTGCTCATCGACCCACCTCCTTCCCCTTTTTTCTCTTTTTAGACAAATTTGCAGCCCTCGCACGCATTCAAGATTCAACGGAAGGAAAAGAAAAGTCCATGAATCTGTGAAATACTTTTGAAAATGCCGAATCAACATCTAGGGCATCACAATTAGTTTCTATTCATGCCTCGATTTCATATGTATCAAGTCTACAGTGCCCATTGCAACCTATTGTGGTGGAAAGTCTAACACCGTCTCAGACGGATTTTATATGTCGAGAGAAATGGGCTGCAACACATATGAAGTGAATTCAGTGGGTTGAGTGGCGCTCAGTTTCATTTCGTGCCGCAATTTTGTACACGTGGAGTCTGTAGAACCCGTTGTGGTGGAAAGTTTAACACTGACTCAGATGGATTTGAAATGCTTGCTGAAATGAGCAAGGGTGCGTATGAAGTCAATTTGCGACGTTTGGCACCCGGTTTCATTTCATGCCTCGATTTCATATGCACGGGGTTTGCTGTACCCGTTGCAACCCGTTGTGGTGGAGTGTTTAACACGGACTTAGACGGATTCGAAATGCTTGCCAAATGAGCTAAAGTGCATATGATTCCATTCATGGTGTTTGGGACTCAGTTTTGCTTCATACCTCGATTTCATACGCATCAAGTCTATTATACCCGTTGGGTGGAAAGTATAACTCTGACTCGAACATAGCTGAAATGCGTGCCGAAATGAGCGACAACGTATATGATCTCAATTTCGGGTGTTTGGCGCTCGGTATTATTTCCTGCCTGCAAACTGTTGCGGTGAAAAGTTTAACACCGAGTCGGATGGATTTGAAATGCTTTCCGAAGTGAGCTAGTGCATACGTGAAGTCCATTTGGGTTGTTGGCACTCAGTTCAGTTTTGTGCCTTTGTGCCGAACGCACTAAGTCTGTTGTCCCCGATGCAACCTGCTATGGTGGAAAGTTTCGCGCCGACTCGGACTCATTCAAAATGCATGCCGAAAGGAGTTAGGGTGCATATGAAGTTTGTTCGTGGTGTTACCTCTTAGTTCGTGTTCATGTGTCGATTTTGTACGCGTCGACTCTGTAGTACCAGCAGCAGTAGTTGTGGTGGAAAGCTTTACGTGTACTCGGACGCATTCGTAATATGTGCCAAAATGAGATAGAGCACAAATGAAGTTAGTTCGTGGTGTTGGCACTCCGTTTCAATTCGTGCCTCGATTTCATACGCTTCGAGTCTGTACTACACATTGCAACCTATTGTGGTGCAGTGTTTTACACCGACTAAGGGGGATTCGTACTGCAAGCCAAAATGAGCTAGGGCTCATACGAAGCCAATTCGTGTGGTTCGCACTCAGTTTCAATTCACGCCACAATTTCGTAAGCATCTCGTCTTACTACTCATTACAACCTATTGTGGTGGAAAACTGACTCATGTGCCCACGAACAGAAACTGAGTTCTGAAAGAGACCCCGCTACGCAGCCGACTTCCACCTCTGCGCCACCCAAACCACTTTTCCAAAAATTGTGAATGAAATATAGAAGATAGTTGTTGAAGGTCTCTACAACTTTCGTATTCATGGGTTCTGCAGGAAAAATCTTCTTCTTTACCTAATCTTTCAATCTCCACTGACTGCCCGAACACGAAAGATCAGGCCACACAGCAACATGGAAACGCTCATAACTCCTAAACCATTCGTTGGAATGAAGTGAATGACCAGAAATCCCCATACTTCGCATGAAAGATCCCCTAACTTACAGAACACAACAGACGACGCAAATCGAGCGATTAACCGAAGAACTGACCTGATTGAGAAATCGTTCAAAACAAAAGGGGGGAAAATGTTGGTTACACTTGGAGACCACAGAAAGATGCTTGGAACGCCTGCACGAAACACCCCACTCCTCTCCTTCTTTCCTCCTTCCTCTTGCTCATCGTCCCACCTCCTTCCCCTTTTTTCTCTTTTTAGACAAATTTGCAACCCTCACACGCATTCAAGATTCAACGGAAGGAAAAGAAAATTCCATGAATCTGTTAAATACTTTTGAAAATGCCGAATCAGCATCTAGGGCATCACAATTTGTTTCTATTCGTGCCTCGATTTCATATGTATCAAGTCTACAGTGCCCATTGCAACCTATTGTGGTCGAAAGTCTAACACCGAATCAAACGGATTTTATATGCCTAGAGAAATAGGCTACAACACATATGAAGTGAATTCAGTGGGTTGAGTGGCGCTCAGTTTCATTTCGTGCCGCAATTTCGTACACGTGGAGTCTGTAGAACCCGTTGTGGTGGAATGTTTAACACTAACTCAGATGGATTTCAAATGCTTGCTGAAATGGGCAAGGGTGCGTATGAAGTCAATTTGCGATGTTTGGCACCCAGTTTCATTTCATGCCTCGATTTCGTATGCACGGGGTTTGCTGTACCCGTTGCAACCCGTTGTGGTGGAGTGTTTAACACGGACTCAGACGGATTCGAAATGCCTGCCACATGAGCTACAGTGCATATGATTCCATTCATGGTGTTTGGCACTCAGTTTTGTTTCTTACCTCGATTTCATACGCATCAAGTCCACTATACCCGTTGGGTGGAAAGTATAACTCTGACTCGAACATAGCTGAAATGCGTGCCGAAATGAGCTACAACGTATATGATGTCAATTTCGGGTGTTTGGCGCTCGGTATTATTTCCTGCCTGCAAACTGTTGCGGTGAGAAGTTTAACACCGAGTCGGACGCATTTGAAATGCTTGCCGAAGTGAGCTAGTGCATACGTGAAGTCCATTTGGGTTGTTGGCAGTCGGTTTTGTTTTGTGCCTTTGTTCCGAACGCACTAAGTCTGTTGTCCCCGATGCAACCTGCTATGGTGCAAAGTTTCGCGCCGACTCGGACTCATTCAAAATGCATGCCGAAAGGAGTTAGGGTGCATATGAAGTTTGTTCGTGGTGTTACCTCTTAGTTCATGTTCATGTGTCGATTTTGTACGCGTCGACTCTATAGTACCAGCAGCAGCAGTTGTGGTGGAAAGCTTTGCGCGTACTCGGACGCATTTGTAATATGTGCCAAAATGAGCTAGGGCACAAATGAAGTTAGTTCGTGGTGTTGGCACTCCGTTTCAATTCGTGCCTCGATTTCATACGCTTCGAGTCTATACAACACATTGCAACCTGTTGTGGTGGAGTGTTTTACACCGACTAAGGTGGATTCGAACTGCATGCCAAAATGGGCTAGGAATCATACGAAGCCAATTAGTGTTGTTCGCACTCAGTTTCAATTCACGCCACAATTTCGTAAGCATCTCGTCTTAGTACTCATTACAACCTGTTGTGGTGGAAAACTGACTCGTGTGGCCATGAACAGAAACTGAATTTTGAAAGAGACCCCGCTACGCAGCCGACTTCCAACCTCTGCGCCACCCAAACCACTTTTCCAAAAATTATGAATGAAATATAGAAGATAGTTGTCGAAGGTCTCTACAACTTTCATATTCATGGGTTCTGCAGGAAAAATCATCTTATTTACCTAATCTTTCAATCTCCACTGACTGCCCGAACACGAAAGATCAGGCCGCACAGCAACATGGAAACGCTCATAACTCCTAAATCGTTCGTTGGAATGAAGTGAATGACCAGAAATCCCCATACTTCGCATGAAAGATCCCCAAACTTGCAGAACACAATAGACGACGCAAATCGAGCGATTAACCGAAAGACTGACCTGATTGAGAAATTGTTAAAAACAAAAGGGGGAAAATGTTGGTTACTCTTGGAGACCACAGAAGGATGCTTGGAATGCCAGCACGAAACACCCCACTCCTCTCCTTCTCCTCCTCCTTCCTCTTGCTCATCGTCCCACCTCCTTCCCGTTTTTTTCTCTTTTTAGACAAATTTGCAGCCCTCACACGCATCCAAGATTCAACGGAAGGAAAAGAAAATTCCATGAATCTGTTAAATACTTTTGAAAATGGCGAATCAACATCTAGGGCATCACAATTAGTTTCTATTCATGCCTCGATTTCATATGTATCAAGTCTACAGTGCCCATTGCAACCTATTGTGGTGGAAAGTCTAACACCGAATCAAACGGATTTTATATGCCCAGAGAAATGGGCTACAACACATATGAAGTGAATTCAGTGGGTTGAGTCGCGCTCAGTTTCATTTCGTGCCGCAATTTCGTACACGTGGACTCTGTAGAACCCGTTTTGGTGAAAAGTTTAACACTGACTCAAATGGATTTGAAATGCTTGCTGAAATGGGCAAGGGTCCGTATGAAGTCAATTTGCGATGTTTGGCACCCAGTTTCATTTCATGCCTCGATTTTGTATGCACGGGGTTTGCTGTACCCATTGCAACCCGTTGTGGTGGAGTGTTTAACACGGACTCAGACGGATTCGAAATGCGTGCCACATGAGCTACAGTGCATATGATTCCATTCATGGTGTTTGGCACTCAGTTTTGTTTCATACCTCGATTTCATACGCATCAAGTCTACTATACCCGTTGGGTGGAAAGTATAACTCTGACTCGAACATAGCTGAAATGCGTGCCGAAATGAGCTACAACGTATGTGATGTCAATTTCGGTTGTTTGGCGCTCAGTATTATTTCCTGCCTGCAAACTGTTGCCGTGAAAAGTTTAACACCGAGTCGGACGGATTTGAAATGCTTGCCGAAGTGAGCTAGTGCATACGTGCAGCCCATTTGGGTTGTTGGCACTCGGTTTTGTTTTGTGCCTTTGTTCCGAACGCACTAAGTCTATTGTCCCCGATGAAACCTGCTATGGTGGAAAGTTTCGCGCCGACTCGGACTCATTCAAAATGCATGCCGAAAGGAGTTAGGGTGCATATGAAGTTTGTTCGTGGTGTTACCTCTTAGTTTGTGTTCATGTGTCGATTTTGTACGCGTCGACTCTATAGTACCAGCAGCAGCAGTTGTGGTGGAAAGCTTTACGCGTACTCGGACGCATTCGTAATATGTGCCAAAATGAGCTAGGGCACAAATGAAGTTAGTTCGTGGTGTTGGCACTCCGTTTCAATTCGTGCCTCGATTTCATACGCTTCGAGTCTATACTACACATTGCAACGTGTTGTGGTGGAGTGTTTTACATCGACTAAGGTGGATTCGAAATGCATGCCAAAATGAGCTAGGTTCCCTGGATCAGTAGATAGTGCTCACAGATTACAGTTCTGAATATCAAAATACATATCATGCAGAAGCGTAAATATAATAGTAGACTTACTCATGGGCCGATTAGGCCGAAATCAATAAATTGCAGCAGCGGAATGAAGCACACAAGTGGGACCTTCAGGACATGCCCACTGGCAGCCAACTGGAGGTTCGCGACCTAGCCCTTGACATCTTCACCTTCTCTACCAGCTTGTCCAATCTTGTTGCTGAGGCGAGGTGATTTGATTCCTGATTCTGAATTTTGTCGCAAAAGCGAGTGTGAGCAGTCCAACCCCGTGTTCCGCGAGCCAATACACAAAATGCAAATAAATAGTATGCATGGCCTATCAAAGGAGAGGCTCGGGTTATTTTATTTGCCATAAAACGCGTTTAGTAGCATTTCTATTATTATATCATATTGTTATTTTTGTGACCTAAAGACTCCTCACCGCAAATGACATCATTGACTTAATCCACCAAAGACTCACGCTCTTTATTAACTGCTATCTAAGACTCCCAACAGCGATTGCCATAATTGACTTAATCCACCGAAATTACACTTCCTTTATTGAGTGCTCTCTAAACTCCAAACAACATGTGTCATCCTCTATTCAATCCACCGATCATATTCTTTCTGTATTGGTTGCTATTTAAGACTCCAAACAGCAAGTGACATCATCTATCTAATATCATTTGATTAATCCACCGAACACACACTTTCTATATTGAGTGATGTCTAAAACTCCAAACAGTGAATACCATCAATTATACAATCCACCAATATCTTTTGTATTCCAAAATTCCTATCAACCCATTCCTTTTTCTATTGATCCACAACCACAGTTTGCTCTTACAATAATCCACCTTATTTTCCCATTATCTATTTCTAACCAACCCACTAGTATACCTCCACCAAGAATATCATTGATCAAGCCTACAATTCAATATTATATATCCACCAAGAATAGCATTGATCAACTCTACGATTCACCATTATATATCCACCAAGAATATCACTAATCAAGAATTATAATCCAATACTTGTATTATTCCTCCAAATTCCCAAAAATTCAATTAGATCATTTATCTAGCATACATATTCAACTGGACCCCACTAATTTATTTCTCCCAGAACCCACACTATCATTTCCTATTCATGATCGACCTGAATCCACCAATACCTTTATGTGCATACTACAAACATCCATCTCCTTTACTCACGACCCTGTTTATTCCACCCATATTTTATTTTGTAAGAATAGAAATGCTACTATTTGAAATACAATACATAAAATTTCCTGAGACCCAGCAGCTTTGGAACAAAACATAATGTTCAAGGAATATTAACATGATTTTCCATACATACGGCATCACACCATATGCCTAATATCACCATAATTTTTCCATACATATGGCATCACACCGTATAACATCTTTCAGTGTTATAGCCGCTTAACTTACCACCGGGACGACACCCAGGACAACTCAAATCAGGGCTTTCCGCTGCCCTCCACTTTTTCCATTTCCACCCACAAAGTTTTTTTGAAATAGAACTATATCTAGTTAAGTTCCCATGTCCGCCCTTGACCGTGGGCACGGCTATTCGAATAGTTTTGACTCTGCAGAGTTTGTACACTTTCACCACAAGAGACAATCTGCTCGCTGCCCCACATGATTCCTTAGCCACGTGGTTGAGTAGACCATCACAGTGAATTTTCAAAGTATCTAGCCCCTTTTGTCATCTCACCTTATGGGAACCTGCCCACTTGCGGTGGGTCCCATCTATGCACGGGATGTAACCACGTCTACTAGCGAAGACACAGGCTCCACTTCCAGCAACGCTAGTACGGCTAGTTACCTCACCCTCCAACTCGGTGTCCCTTTAGGCCTCCCACTGCCCTTTGCGTATCCACTTCCATCCACTACCAGTGAGATGAGTCCGGGGGTTTCGATAAATTTATGAGAGACCATGTGGTCGTGATCCCATGAGAATGATGAGTAATTGACAATGGTGTAGGTTAGTCGAGTTTGGTTTGGGTGGTTTTGACCATGTCGTTGCGTGGTGCAACGGGCTCGGTCGATTTGGTCAAACTTGGTCGTTTGGGCTTAGGTCATTTATTCTAATGCTTCGACAGGTTTGGACTTCATCATGGGTAAGCATGATGTGTTTATGCTATTTTACGCTTTCATGTGTCGAGCGGTGCTATGTGATGTGTTTCTTGTCTGTGTGGCTGCAGGACATCGAGCGGAGTCGTGGCGAGACACGGTGGACCGGACTAGGCGCAGGTGGCGCTGAGGTCAGAACGGTCAGGATGTGTCGAAGACGACGTGGACTCGAGGTGGTTGCGAGGCGTGCAAGACAAGGAGCGCGGAAGCTTCCCGGAAGGTGCAGGAGGGGCGAAACGGGAATTTCGCAAGGCTGCACAAGCGGGAGCGGGCTCCGTTGGATTTAGCCGGCGTAACGGGGCGGAGACCCGTTAGCCATGGGCTATAAAAGGAGAGGAGGGGCTGCATGCCCATTTGAGCACTTGTAAGGAATTAGGGTTTACACTAGTCAAAAGAGGCTTTGGGAAGGTTGTTTCCTTTAGCTCTTTAGTTGGTGTGAGTTGGTGGAGGCAGAGTGTGCTCCCTCTGTTGTCCTCTACGATGGTTTCTAGGTGTGAGTTCTAGTGGGTGTTCTTCCTCCCTCCATGGATGAGTGTGTGTTCTTGAGTTGAGAGAGTGAGGAGATGGATTGAGAGTCTTGTAATCATTCCTCTGTATTCAATCGTGTCATCGGGACTCCTCTGTATTCATTGTGATCCAAGAAATGAAGATCTGAAGTTTGGTTCCTCTCTGTCGTAGCTTCTGTTCTTCGTTCTTCATTTTGGGTGATTTGCTCTCTTTTGATTTTCGAGTTCTTGATTGCTGGAGAGTGCCAAAATGGGTTGCTATGACATGGGTGATGCTTAAAAGCCATTTGGCTAGTTAACTCCAAGAGCAAACCAAGTTTTAATCTCAGATTTTCATTGTTTGCCTCCTCTGTTCATCTTTTCTCTTTCTAGGTTTTTGTCCAGATTTTGACTCCCTTGTTAAGATGGCTTGAAATTTGGTATGAAGAGTCCAGAGGCTATTAAATAGCTACCCTCAAAATTTCATAGCCAAAGGATCAACGGTTTGGGAGTAATTGGATTTTTGGCTCAGCTCGGGCAAAATTTCAGATTTTTACCCAAATCTGAAATTCGTGTTTCTTGAAAGTGGTTTCTTGAAATTGGCTCTTGGCTTAGTCTTCTGGGAGTATTCCCTAGCTATCCTCAAAGTTTCCCAAGCCAAGAATCAAAGAATCTTGCGAATTTCTCAGTTTTCAGATTCATTGTCTGAAAATTTCTGTTTGCTGTTTTTCCTCGAGAGGTACTACCGCTCGTCCCAGCGGTACTACCGCTTGCAGCCAGACTTGCGCTGAATTTGTTTTTCTTGATTGCTTCTTTCTGGGTCTAGTTTTTCCTTGTCTCTGTGATGTCCAGTAAGGGTTTATTTTCTCCTTCATAGCTCCCATAGCTATTGGAGAAGAAGATAATTGTTGGGGGCGATTTTTAAAGATCGACATTCACCCCCCCTCTGTCGCCATTTCGGTCCAACAATTGGTATCAGAGCCGGTTAGCTCTAATTCATAGATCTTAACCGGTCTCAAGAGCCATGGCGACGGACAAGTACTCGACCAAGCCACCCGTGTTCGATGGCATCGATTACCCCTTCTGGAAGAGCCGAATGGAGACATACATCCAGGCCCAGGGGTATGCCATCTGGCGGAAGGTCAAGGTACGATTCGCTGTTCCTGCCGATGAGAACATCAATGCCGGGAACATGGCTGATGTTGAGGCGAATGCAAAGGCAAGGAACATCATCATCCAGGGGTTGAGTCGTAACGAGTTTGACCGTATATCTCACCTGTCGTCCGCCTACGACATCTGGGTGACCCTCGACGCATACCATGAGGGCACCACCCAGATCAAGACGGTTCGACAGGACCAGTTCAAGCGCGAATACAACAAATTCGAGATGCTTGCTGGTGAGTCCCTGGACGAGTGCTTTTCGCGATTTCACAAAATCTTGAGCAACCTCCGAGCGGTCGGTCTCACATACCCCGACTCGGACAACGCTCGTCAGATGCTCGCGGCACTCGATCTGCGCGTGTGGGAGATGAAGGTGACCACCATCAAAGACACGACAGACCTCTCGACCCTGACTCTTGACGCGCTGTACTCGCGCCTCAAGACTCACGAGATTGACGTTGTCTCTCGTCGGTCGAAGTCACAGTCGATGGCTTTGGTCACCGATCCCAGTCCGGCTTCTGGTTTTTCCGCCGATTCGCTTTGTGGGTTCTCCCTAGCTGCTCTATGTGACGTAACTGATGATCAGTTAGAGCAGCTAGAGGATGAACAGCTGGCCCTCCTAGCTCGGAAGTTCTCCCATGCTTACAAGAGGAGGAGAGACAGAAAGAGAGGCGGACCAGTCATCTGCTTCGAGTGTGGTGGCCCCAACCACATTCGAGCAAATTGTCCCAAGCTGGAGAAGGGCAAGAACGACTACGGCGGTTCAGGCAAGAACGACTACACCGACAAGAACCGCAACAAGAAGCCTCCAGCTCAGACGCCGGGAAAGAAGAAGTTCCGCGACTTCGGGAAGGCCAAGAAGCTGTTTCACCGTGTCCTCACCGCCTTCGACGACCTCGACCTCAGCGAGGTGGAGGGATGGAGCGACGACGACGGGACGGGTGACTAAGATCCCAGAGCGGCGACGACTTCTCCGGCATGTGCTTCATGGCCCTCGAGGGCGAACTTAGCGACAGCGAGCTGTACTCCGACTCGGACGAGGTATGTCCCTCCTATGACCAACTTAATGAAGCTTTCCTTAAGCTAGGAGGTTTTCATGCTAGAGCTAGGACTAGGTGTACCGAGTTAGAGAAGGAAGTAGATAGACTGTCACGGGAGCTTACTTCTCTTACATCTGCTCCCTCCCGTGACGACTGTGATACATGCTATGCCTTGCTGGGTGATTTGGAGAAGTTAAGGACCTCGCATGATAGTGTGTCCTCCGAGCTTGATTCTATTAAGGTGGAGAATGTTAGTCTGCTTGCTGAGTTAGAGTTGAGTAGGATGGCTGTTACCCTACTTACTACTGATGAGACTACTTCTCCCACCTCATGTGAGGTTAAGGACATTGCTGCTAGAGGACCTTATGCCATGCTCCTTGATCTGCCCGAGTCTTGTGAAAATTGCAATAATTTAAAGATGAACCTAAAACGGGCAGATCACAAGATTGCTGAGTTGCGTGCTTCTTTACTTGAGCCTATTGATTCATGTTTGAACTGTCCAAAGTTAACTGCTGAACTTGAATCTGTCTCAAAACAGTTTCAAGAAATGATTGACAACAACAAGAAAATGGCTCAGTATGCGACTAAGGATTCTGTTAGCTCACCATGCATTAGTTGTGATAAACTAAAACTTGAACTCGTTGCTTTGAATGACAAATGTGTGAAGCTAACTAAGGAATTACTAGAGAAGCCACAATCTGGTTGTGATGTGATTGATGGTATGGGGGAGAAGCCCCAGGGTAAGGGTGAGACGCCTAGAGACGCGAACCAACCTGCTAGTAGTAGGATTGTCCCCTCAGGGTCGGCTGTGCATGCATAAGCCATTCTCTCCTCTACTGTTGGTTCTTCTTCTGCTCCCTTACCTCCTGCTGTTCCCACTTCTCCCTGCTCTTCTTGCACCTCTCTCTTTCGGGAGTGTCAGTACCTTATGAACACTCTCGAGAGATTTGTAGGCGGCAAGAAGAAGCTTAATCTTATTCTAGACCAGTCCAAGATTTGCAGATTTAATCAGGGTCTAGGATATGACTATTATGAGGATATGAGGAAGCATCCACCTGCTGTGCTCAGACCCATAGCACCAGGTGTGATCAAGACCGAGCCCACGACCGAGAAAGTCCAATTTAAGTCAGCGGGCTATGTCCAGGGGATTTCTGACAGCAAGGTGATTGCACCTGCTGCTTCGGCCTCTCAGAAGGCGAAGCCTGACCGTGCTACTTCTACCTCTCAGAGGATGAAGTATCACTGCACCTTCTGTCAGAAGGATGGACACACGGTTGATCGATGCTTCAGGCGCGCCAAGATCGCGCGTAGAGACCGTGTTGAGTCTCCTAGGCGTATTCAGGGTCAGCCCCAGATCCTGAGTGCACCTAGGACCAGCACGAGGTCTAGGTTTACTGCTGTTGATGGGTTTGGGCAGCATCGAGGACTTGGTTTTTCTGAGTCTTCTGTTTTTTGTCCTCATGCTGCTCCTGGTCATGACTTCCGCCGTCCTGAGGGTGCATCTCGTTTCCCCCGTCGAGACAGTTACCCGCGGCGTGTTCAGCGTGTTGCCGGTGTTCCGACTCGCTCTCCCGTAGCAGTCGGACCCCGCAACAGCTTCAGGTCTGCTCACAGACCTTCTGCTTCGTTGAGTCATGGAGAGCGTAGGGTAGATAGAGGTCAGTCGTGCTTGACTACTTCATCTGCTCGACGTGTTGTTCAGTATTGGGTGCCAAAATCACTTTTGATTTATCCCAGTACTGAGACTTTACTCTCTGTTTGACTCAGGTTCGCCGGGCAGGGAAGGGAAAGGTTTGGCTTGTAGACTCCGGTTGTTCTCGTCATATGACCGGAAACTCCCGTTGGTTTTCTTCCCTTGCCCGTGCTCCAGGTGATGAGACGATCACCTTCGGAGATGCTTCATCTGGGCGCGTCATCGCCAAAGGTACTGTGCGCATTAATGATTCTTTCATCTTGAAAGATGTAGCCTTGGTTAGTAAGCTGCAGTATAATTTGCTCTCAGTCTCTCAGCTTACCGATGACGGTTTTGAGGTGAGCTTTAAGAAAAACAATTGCAAAATTCTTGATTCTTCGGGTAGTCTTGTTTGCGGGATTTCTCGTTTTGGGAGGATCTTTCGTGCTGATTTTTCTGAGTCTTCTGGTGATCCTCTCAGGTGTTTAGTTGCTTCTGAGTCCCGCGACCTTTCCTTCTGGCATAGGAGACTTGGTCATATAGGCTTTGACCATTTGACTCGAGTTAGCGGTCACGATCTCATTCGTGGTCTGCCGAAACTCAAGATGGTCAAAGATCTTGTTTGTGCTCCATGCCGGCACGGCAAGATGGTTGCCGCCTCTCACCCTCCGGTCACAGTCACTATGACCGATGCACCGGGACAGCTGCTCCACATGGATACAGTGGGACCAGCTCGAGTGCAGTCAGCAGGGGGGAAGTGGTATGTTCTTGTCGTGGTCGATGACTTCTCGAGGTATTCTTGGGTGTTTTTCTTAGCCTCGAAGGATGAGACGTTTTCACATTTCCGAGGTCTTTTTGGTAGGCTTTCTGTTGAGCTCCCGGGTGCCTTACGAGCGATCCGCAGTGACAATGGCACGGAGTTCAAGAATTCCTACTTCGAGAGTTTCTGTGGTGAGACAGGTGTAGAGCACCAGTTCTCTTCTCCGCACGTCCCACAACAAAATGGCGTTGTGGAGAGGAAGAACCGTACCTTGGTCGAGATGGCCAGGACGATGCTTGATGAGTACTCTACACCGCGGAAGTTTTGGGCTGAGGCTATAGCTACTGCGTGCCATGTCTCAAATCGAGTATTTCTTAGGGCACACTTGCACCGCACTTCTTATGAGTTGAGATATGGGCGAAAGCCCAGCGTCTCTCATTTTCGTGTTTTTGGTTGCAAGTGTTTTATCTTGAAGTCTGGGAACCTAGATAAGTTCGAGTCACGTTCCTGTGATGGGATCTTTCTAGGCTACTCGACTTCTTCGCGGGCTTATATGGTCTGGAACTGCGAGTCTAGCAAAATGGTAGAGACCTGTGAGGTGACCTTTGACGAGGCCAGTCCGGGGACTAGGCCCGATATCTCAGGTTCTTTAGAGCAGTCCGAGACCATCTTTGTGGATGATGAGGATGATGGAGACGACGGTTGTCTACCTGATCCTGTCCCTCATCCACCCCTTGAGGTGCCGTCTTCCACCGCACCTCGAGGCGATCAGCCCATGCCTTCTGCTTCTTCTGGAGCTGGTGGCTCTGTTCCTACCTCGTCAGCTCACGAGGTAGAGGCCACTTCTTCATCTCATCCTGGACCTCCTAGACATATCCAGAAAGCTCATCCTTCAGAGCAGATCATTGGAGACCTCTTCGAGCGTGTTACCCGCTCAAAATCTGGCTTATCTCAATTCTGTCTCCATTCTGCTTTCATTGCCTCCTTTGAGCCCAAAGATGTCTCTCATGCTTTATCTGATGAGTCTTGGGTCAATGCCATGCATGAGGAGCTAGAAAATTTTGAGAGGAACAAGGTCTGGTCGCTCGTCGAGCCCCCGCGAGGTCACAATATTATTGGGACTAAGTGGGTGTTCAAGAACAAGCAGAGCGAGGATGGAGTGGTTATTCGAAACAAGGCTAGACTGGTTGCTCAGGGGTTCTCCCAGGTTGAAGGTCTAGATTTCGAGGAGACCTTTGCCCCCGTAGCTAGACTTGAAGCCATTAGAATCCTGCTTGCCTTTGCAGCTTCTAAGGGTTTCAAGCTTTACCAGATGGACGTCAAGAGTGCCTTTCTCAATGGCCTTATTGAGGAAGAGGTCTACGTCCGACAGCCTCCTGGTTTCGAAAACCCCAAATACCCAAACCATGTCTTTAAGCTTTCCAAAGCGTTGTATGGACTTAAGCAGGCCCCCAGGGCTTGGTATGAGAGGCTTAAGTCCTACTTGTTGAGTCATGGGTTTGAAATGGGTAAAGTTGATAAGACCTTGTTCATCCGCCGGCTTGGCGCTGACCTTCTGCTCGTCCAGATCTATGTCGATGACATTATCTTTGGCGGCTCTTCCCATACTCTGGTTTCCCAGTTCTCGGATGTCATGAGCACCGAGTTTGAAATGAGTATGATGGGTGAGTTGACCTTCTTCCTTGGCTTCCAAATTAAGCAGACTCGGGAGGGTACATTTCTTCATCAAGGAAAGTACACTCGTGACCTCCTGAAGCGCTTCGATATGAGTGATGGTAAGCCGGTGTCAACTCCCATGGCTTCGACAGCCTATCTTGACCCAGATGAGGATGGCGAGCCAGTTGATCAGAAAGAGTTCAGAAGTATGATCGGCTCCCTTCTTTACCTCACTGCCTCGAGACCAGACATACACTTCTCAGTGTGTCTGTGTGCTCGTTTTCAGGCTTCTCCTCGCGTATCTCACCGTCAGGCGGTGAAGCGCATCTTTCGGTACCTTCGAGCTACCATTGACTATGGTATCTGGTACTCTTCCTCATCCTGTCTTTCCTTGAGAGCCTTCTCGGATGCAGACTTTGCCGGCTGTAGGATAGATAGGAAGAGCACCTCTGGCACCTGCCAATTCATTGGCACTTCTCTTGTTTCCTGGTCTTCGAGGAAGCAGTCCGGAGTTGCACAGTCCACCGCAGAGGCCGAGTACGTTGCTGCAGCCAGCTGCTGTAGCCAAGTACTTTGGATGGCTTCGACCCTGCGGGACTTTGGGTTGGTCATAGATAGTGTTCCACTCTTCTGTGATAACACTTCTGCGATTAACATTGCTAAAAACCCAGTGCAGCACTCTCGGACCAAGCACATTGATATCCGATACCACTTCCTTAGAGACCATGTAGAGAAGGGTGATATAGTGCTCCAGTTTGTGGAGAGTGACCACCAGTTGGCTGACATCTTCACCAAGCCTTTGGATAGTTCGAGGTTTTCAGCTCTGCGGGGAGAGCTTGGGGTGGTGTGTCCTTATGGACTGTAGTGAGAGGGAGCTTTGGGCTTTATTGCTTTACTATATTGATTATGCTTCTGTCTCATTTCTATTGCATTGCACTCGGGGTGCATTTGGGTTTAGTCCTTCCAGCATAGGTTAGAGTGCTTCTCTTGCCGAGATGCTTAGACTTCTAACCCTTATCTTGTGCTTCCAGGATTAGCTGCTTCTTATCTCACTAGGTCGAGCTCACTCACTTCTTGTAGGTTCTAGCGAGGGTTGGGCCACCCTCGGGTAGACAGGGTACGTGTTTGCTCTCTAGTGTGTGATTTACAGTCAGCTGATTGTCCTGGAGTCATATGGGGTAGATGAGAGTCAGTCTGAGCCATAGTTGTCTCTATATCTTATCTATACTTTAAGGACTGCCTGTTTTGGTTTTATTTGCCAGCTTCTCAATTTATTGCTTTGGTTCAGGGAGAGTTCATTTGGGAGCTTCTGGAGCTTAATTGTGACTTAACTCAACTTGAACTAAAAGTTGCATGTCATGTTGAGGGGGAGCTAGATTTTTCTTGCATTTTCAGCATTCTAGCATTATAATCAATCTGCATTGAGCCTTGATTATTATCCTGTTATGACATGCTTCAGTGCTTTACACCTTGCCATGACTTGTGCTTAGCTTGCTAAATTTATCATGACTTCATATGTGTAGACTAGCGTTTGCTATGATAAGTTAAGTAAAATTGATCAACTTAAATTAAACTTGTCATGCTAGCATTTGAGTTTAGTCTTTCTTGAGCTATCCCTTTATGATTCATGCCATGTCAAATAGGCTGAGTAGAGCGTTGAATCTATATTGAGCCTTAGATTGAGCTGTTTAGTCTCTTGATGATGCATGAGTTAGTACAATATGTTAAAAAGCAAAAAGATCTGTTTTGTGCGAAAAAACTGATCTCACCAATTCTCTCCTATGAGACGGCTTGCCATTGCACTTGGCATGAACTTAGGGGGAGTTTTGGATGACCTAGACTATCTTCTTAAGCTCATGGCTTGGAGTAGTCGCATAAGGCTTGAGACCTAGCACATGATAAAACAAAAATCTGGTTGGCAACAACCATGAATTTCAAAAGAAAATATGTCATTTGTGCTCCATTTGCTTAAGCTTCAAAAAGAACCAAGTACTTTAACCAAAGTTTCAATCTTGAGCTTATAGCACTCTATTTGGACTCAATGTTAGCTTCCTTGTTCCGCTTAGCTTATTGACATGGCCTGCATCATCCTTGGATATCTCTAGTTAGACTTTGCTCATTGATGACTTGACTTGCTCACTTAATGTACTTCACTTTTAGATTGTTATCTATGTGTTCTAGCTGGCTTATATATATGTTGTCATGATCTAGATAGCGTTTTATTGAGTTATGGCTTGGTGTAGTACTTGTTGGTCATATTGGATAATTCTCATGGCTCTAAATGCTTAGAATAAACAAACTTCAGCCATATTCATCCATTGACATGTCATATTCTCTCTTTTGCATCCTTGATGCGTTTATTGCCAAAAGGGGGAGAATAGAGAAGAAAAAGCTAGTTGGGATCATTTTAGAGCTTTGGAGATCAATTTGCTCTTTCAGTTGTTGCTCTTGTGTTCCTTCTGTCGACATGGTCATTTGTTTCATTCTCTTCTTTGGACCACGTTGGATTCGTCAAACTCAAACTCTTCTTCATGCTTTTTCCGAGTTTGTCAATATACTCATCAAGGGGGAGATTGAGAGACCATGTGGTCGTGATCCCATGAGAATGATGAGTAATTGACAATGGTGTAGGTTAGTCGAGTTTGGTTTGGGTGGTTTTGACCATGTCGTTGCGTGGTGCAACGGGCTCGGTCGATTTGGTCAAACTTGGTCGTTTGGGCTTAGGTCATTTATTCTAATGCTTCGACAGGTTTGGACTTCATCATGGGTAAGCATGATGTGTTTATGCTATTTTACGCTTTCATGTGTCGAGCGGTGCTATGTGATGTGTTTCTTGTCTGTGTGGCTGCAGGACATCGAGCGGAGTCGTGGCGAGACACGGTGGACCGGACTAGGCGCAGGTGGCGCTGAGGTCAGAACGGTCAGGATGTGTCGAAGACGACGTGGACTCGAGGTGGTTGCGAGGCGTGCAAGACAAGGAGCGCGGAAGCTTCCCGGAAGGTGCAGGAGGGGCGAAACGGGAATTTCGCAAGGCTGCACAAGCGGGAGCGGGCTCCGTTGGATTTAGCCGGCGTAACGGGGCGGAGACCCGTTAGCCATGGGCTATAAAAGGAGAGGAGGGGCTGCATGCCCATTTGAGCACTTGTAAGGAATTAGGGTTTACACTAGTCAAAAGAGGCTTTGGGAAGGTTGTTTCCTTTAGCTCTTTAGTTGGTGTGAGTTGGTGGAGGCAGAGTGTGCTCCCTCTGTTGTCCTCTACGATGGTTTCTAGGTGTGAGTTCTAGTGGGTGTTCTTCCTCCCTCCATGGATGAGTGTGTGTTCTTGAGTTGAGAGAGTGAGGAGATGGATTGAGAGTCTTGTAATCATTCCTCTGTATTCAATCGTGTCATCGGGACTCCTCTGTATTCATTGTGATCCAAGAAATGAAGATCTGAAGTTTGGTTCCTCTCTGTCGTAGCTTCTGTTCTTCGTTCTTCATTTTGGGTGATTTGCTCTCTTTTGATTTTCGAGTTCTTGATTGCTGGAGAGTGCCAAAATGGGTTGCTATGACATGGGTGATGCTTAAAAGCCATTTGGCTAGTTAACTCCAAGAGCAAACCAAGTTTTAATCTCAGATTTTCATTGTTTGCCTCCTCTGTTCATCTTTTCTCTTTCTAGGTTTTTGTCCAGATTTTGACTCCCTTGTTAAGATGGCTTGAAATTTGGTATGAAGAGTCCGGAGGCTATTAAATAGCTACCCTCAAAATTTCATAGCCAAAGGATCAACGGTTTGGGAGTAATTGGATTTTTGGCTCAGCTCGGGCAAAATTTCAGATTTTTACCCAAATCTGAAATTCGTGTTTCTTGAAAGTGGTTTCTTGAAATTGGCTCTTGGCTTAGTCTTCTGGGAGTATTCCCTAGCTATCCTCAAAGTTTCCCAAGCCAAGAATCAAAGAATCTTGCGAATTTCTCAGTTTTCAGATTCATTGTCTGAAAATTTCTGTTTGCTGTTTTTCCTCGAGAGGTACTACCGCTCGTCCCAGCGGTACTACCGCTTGCAGCCAGACTTGCGCTGAATTTGTTTTTCTTGATTGCTTCTTTCTGGGTCTAGTTTTTCCTTGTCTCTGTGATGTCCAGTAAGGGTTTATTTTCTCCTTCATAGCTCCCATAGCTATTGGAGAAGAAGATAATTGTTGGGGGCGATTTTTAAAGATCGACATTCACCCCCCCTCTGTCGCCATTTCGGTCCAACAATTGGTATCAGAGCCGGTTAGCTCTAATTCATAGATCTTAACCGGTCTCAAGAGCCATGGCGACGGACAAGTACTCGACCAAGCCACCCGTGTTCGATGGCATCGATTACCCCTTCTGGAAGAGCCGAATGGAGACATACATCCAGGCCCAGGGGTATGCCATCTGGCGGAAGGTCAAGGTACGATTCGCTGTTCCTGCCGATGAGAACATCAATGCCGGGAACATGGCTGATGTTGAGGCGAATGCAAAGGCAAGGAACATCATCATCCAGGGGTTGAGTCGTAACGAGTTTGACCGTATATCTCACCTGTCGTCCGCCTACGACATCTGGGTGACCCTCGACGCATACCATGAGGGCACCACCCAGATCAAGACGGTTCGACAGGACCAGTTCAAGCGCGAATACAACAAATTCGAGATGCTTGCTGGTGAGTCCCTGGACGAGTGCTTTTCGCGATTTCACAAAATCTTGAGCAACCTCCGAGCGGTCGGTCTCACATACCCCGACTCGGACAACGCTCGTCAGATGCTCGCGGCACTCGATCTGCGCGTGTGGGAGATGAAGGTGACCACCATCAAAGACACGACAGACCTCTCGACCCTGACTCTTGACGCGCTGTACTCGCGCCTCAAGACTCACGAGATTGACGTTGTCTCTCGTCGGTCGAAGTCACAGTCGATGGCTTTGGTCACCGATCCCAGTCCGGCTTCTGGTTTTTCCGCCGATTCGCTTTGTGGGTTCTCCCTAGCTGCTCTATGTGACGTAACTGATGATCAGTTAGAGCAGCTAGAGGATGAACAGCTGGCCCTCCTAGCTCGGAAGTTCTCCCATGCTTACAAGAGGAGGAGAGACAGAAAGAGAGGCGGACCAGTCATCTGCTTCGAGTGTGGTGGCCCCAACCACATTCGAGCAAATTGTCCCAAGCTGGAGAAGGGCAAGAACGACTACGGCGGTTCAGGCAAGAACGACTACACCGACAAGAACCGCAACAAGAAGCCTCCAGCTCAGACGCCGGGAAAGAAGAAGTTCCGCGACTTCGGGAAGGCCAAGAAGCTGTTTCACCGTGTCCTCACCGCCTTCGACGACCTCGACCTCAGCGAGGTGGAGGGATGGAGCGACGACGACGGGACGGGTGACTAAGATCCCAGAGCGGCGACGACTTCTCCGGCATGTGCTTCATGGCCCTCGAGGGCGAACTTAGCGACAGCGAGCTGTACTCCGACTCGGACGAGGTATGTCCCTCCTATGACCAACTTAATGAAGCTTTCCTTAAGCTAGGAGGTTTTCATGCTAGAGCTAGGACTAGGTGTACCGAGTTAGAGAAGGAAGTAGATAGACTGTCACGGGAGCTTACTTCTCTTACATCTGCTCCCTCCCGTGACGACTGTGATACATGCTATGCCTTGCTGGGTGATTTGGAGAAGTTAAGGACCTCGCATGATAGTGTGTCCTCCGAGCTTGATTCTATTAAGGTGGAGAATGTTAGTCTGCTTGCTGAGTTAGAGTTGAGTAGGATGGCTGTTACCCTACTTACTACTGATGAGACTACTTCTCCCACCTCATGTGAGGTTAAGGACATTGCTGCTAGAGGACCTTATGCCATGCTCCTTGATCTGCCCGAGTCTTGTGAAAATTGCAATAATTTAAAGATGAACCTAAAACGGGCAGATCACAAGATTGCTGAGTTGCGTGCTTCTTTACTTGAGCCTATTGATTCATGTTTGAACTGTCCAAAGTTAACTGCTGAACTTGAATCTGTCTCAAAACAGTTTCAAGAAATGATTGACAACAACAAGAAAATGGCTCAGTATGCGACTAAGGATTCTGTTAGCTCACCATGCATTAGTTGTGATAAACTAAAACTTGAACTCGTTGCTTTGAATGACAAATGTGTGAAGCTAACTAAGGAATTACTAGAGAAGCCACAATCTGGTTGTGATGTGATTGATGGTATGGGGGAGAAGCCCCAGGGTAAGGGTGAGACGCCTAGAGACGCGAACCAACCTGCTAGTAGTAGGATTGTCCCCTCAGGGTCGGCTGTGCATGCATAAGCCATTCTCTCCTCTACTGTTGGTTCTTCTTCTGCTCCCTTACCTCCTGCTGTTCCGACTTCTCCCTGCTCTTCTTGCACCTCTCTCTTTCGGGAGTGTCAGTACCTTATGAACACTCTCGAGAGATTTGTAGGCGGCAAGAAGAAGCTTAATCTTATTCTAGACCAGTCCAAGATTTGCAGATTTAATCAGGGTCTAGGATATGACTATTATGAGGATATGAGGAAGCATCCACCTGCTGTGCTCAGACCCATAGCACCAGGTGTGATCAAGACCGAGCCCACGACCGAGAAAGTCCAATTTAAGTCAGCGGGCTATGTCCAGGGGATTTCTGACAGCAAGGTGATTGCACCTGCTGCTTCGGCCTCTCAGAAGGCGAAGCCTGACCGTGCTACTTCTACCTCTCAGAGGATGAAGTATCACTGCACCTTCTGTCAGAAGGATGGACACACGGTTGATCGATGCTTCAGGCGCGCCAAGATCGCGCGTAGAGACCGTGTTGAGTCTCCTAGGCGTATTCAGGGTCAGCCCCAGATCCTGAGTGCACCTAGGACCAGCACGAGGTCTAGGTTTACTGCTGTTGATGGGTTTGGGCAGCATCGAGGACTTGGTTTTTCTGAGTCTTCTGTTTTTTGTCCTCATGCTGCTCCTGGTCATGACTTCCGCCGTCCTGAGGGTGCATCTCGTTTCCCCCGTCGAGACAGTTACCCGCGGCGTGTTCAGCGTGTTGCCGGTGTTCCGACTCGCTCTCCCGTAGCAGTCGGACCCCGCAACAGCTTCAGGTCTGCTCACAGACCTTCTGCTTCGTTGAGTCATGGAGAGCGTAGGGTAGATAGAGGTCAGTCGTGCTTGACTACTTCATCTGCTCGACGTGTTGTTCAGTATTGGGTGCCAAAATCACTTTTGATTTATCCCAGTACTGAGACTTTACTCTCTGTTTGACTCAGGTTCGCCGGGCAGGGAAGGGAAAGGTTTGGCTTGTAGACTCCGGTTGTTCTCGTCATATGACCGGAAACTCCCGTTGGTTTTCTTCCCTTGCCCGTGCTCCAGGTGATGAGACGATCACCTTCGGAGATGCTTCATCTGGGCGCGTCATCGCCAAAGGTACTGTGCGCATTAATGATTCTTTCATCTTGAAAGATGTAGCCTTGGTTAGTAAGCTGCAGTATAATTTGCTCTCAGTCTCTCAGCTTACCGATGACGGTTTTGAGGTGAGCTTTAAGAAAAACAATTGCAAAATTCTTGATTCTTCGGGTAGTCTTGTTTGCGGGATTTCTCGTTTTGGGAGGATCTTTCGTGCTGATTTTTCTGAGTCTTCTGGTGATCCTCTCAGGTGTTTAGTTGCTTCTGAGTCCCGCGACCTTTCCTTCTGGCATAGGAGACTTGGTCATATAGGCTTTGACCATTTGACTCGAGTTAGCGGTCACGATCTCATTCGTGGTCTGCCGAAACTCAAGATGGTCAAAGATCTTGTTTGTGCTCCATGCCGGCACGGCAAGATGGTTGCCGCCTCTCACCCTCCGGTCACAGTCACTATGACCGATGCACCGGGACAGCTGCTCCACATGGATACAGTGGGACCAGCTCGAGTGCAGTCAGCAGGGGGGAAGTGGTATGTTCTTGTCGTGGTCGATGACTTCTCGAGGTATTCTTGGGTGTTTTTCTTAGCCTCGAAGGATGAGACGTTTTCACATTTCCGAGGTCTTTTTGGTAGGCTTTCTGTTGAGCTCCCGGGTGCCTTACGAGCGATCCGCAGTGACAATGGCACGGAGTTCAAGAATTCCTACTTCGAGAGTTTCTGTGGTGAGACAGGTGTAGAGCACCAGTTCTCTTCTCCGCACGTCCCACAACAAAATGGCGTTGTGGAGAGGAAGAACCGTACCTTGGTCGAGATGGCCAGGACGATGCTTGATGAGTACTCTACACCGCGGAAGTTTTGGGCTGAGGCTATAGCTACTGCGTGCCATGTCTCAAATCGAGTATTTCTTAGGGCACACTTGCACCGCACTTCTTATGAGTTGAGATATGGGCGAAAGCCCAGCGTCTCTCATTTTCGTGTTTTTGGTTGCAAGTGTTTTATCTTGAAGTCTGGGAACCTAGATAAGTTCGAGTCACGTTCCTGTGATGGGATCTTTCTAGGCTACTCGACTTCTTCGCGGGCTTATATGGTCTGGAACTGCGAGTCTAGCAAAATGGTAGAGACCTGTGAGGTGACCTTTGACGAGGCCAGTCCGGGGACTAGGCCCGATATCTCAGGTTCTTTAGAGCAGTCCGAGACCATCTTTGTGGATGATGAGGATGATGGAGACGACGGTTGTCTACCTGATCCTGTCCCTCATCCACCCCTTGAGGTGCCGTCTTCCACCGCACCTCGAGGCGATCAGCCCATGCCTTCTGCTTCTTCTGGAGCTGGTGGCTCTGTTCCTACCTCGTCAGCTCACGAGGTAGAGGCCACTTCTTCATCTCATCCTGGACCTCCTAGACATATCCAGAAAGCTCATCCTTCAGAGCAGATCATTGGAGACCTCTTCGAGCGTGTTACCCGCTCAAAATCTGGCTTATCTCAATTCTGTCTCCATTCTGCTTTCATTGCCTCCTTTGAGCCCAAAGATGTCTCTCATGCTTTATCTGATGAGTCTTGGGTCAATGCCATGCATGAGGAGCTAGAAAATTTTGAGAGGAACAAGGTCTGGTCGCTCGTCGAGCCCCCGCGAGGTCACAATATTATTGGGACTAAGTGGGTGTTCAAGAACAAGCAGAGCGAGGATGGAGTGGTTATTCGAAACAAGGCTAGACTGGTTGCTCAGGGGTTCTCCCAGGTTGAAGGTCTAGATTTCGAGGAGACCTTTGCCCCCGTAGCTAGACTTGAAGCCATTAGAATCCTGCTTGCCTTTGCAGCTTCTAAGGGTTTCAAGCTTTACCAGATGGACGTCAAGAGTGCCTTTCTCAATGGCCTTATTGAGGAAGAGGTCTACGTCCGACAGCCTCCTGGTTTCGAAAACCCCAAATACCCAAACCATGTCTTTAAGCTTTCCAAAGCGTTGTATGGACTTAAGCAGGCCCCCAGGGCTTGGTATGAGAGGCTTAAGTCCTACTTGTTGAGTCATGGGTTTGAAATGGGTAAAGTTGATAAGACCTTGTTCATCCGCCGGCTTGGCGCTGACCTTCTGCTCGTCCAGATCTATGTCGATGACATTATCTTTGGCGGCTCTTCCCATACTCTGGTTTCCCAGTTCTCGGATGTCATGAGCACCGAGTTTGAAATGAGTATGATGGGTGAGTTGACCTTCTTCCTTGGCTTCCAAATTAAGCAGACTCGGGAGGGTACATTTCTTCATCAAGGAAAGTACACTCGTGACCTCCTGAAGCGCTTCGATATGAGTGATGGTAAGCCGGTGTCAACTCCCATGGCTTCGACAGCCTATCTTGACCCAGATGAGGATGGCGAGCCAGTTGATCAGAAAGAGTTCAGAAGTATGATCGGCTCCCTTCTTTACCTCACTGCCTCGAGACCAGACATACACTTCTCAGTGTGTCTGTGTGCTCGTTTTCAGGCTTCTCCTCGCGTATCTCACCGTCAGGCGGTGAAGCGCATCTTTCGGTACCTTCGAGCTACCATTGACTATGGTATCTGGTACTCTTCCTCATCCTGTCTTTCCTTGAGAGCCTTCTCGGATGCAGACTTTGCCGGCTGTAGGATAGATAGGAAGAGCACCTCTGGCACCTGCCAATTCATTGGCACTTCTCTTGTTTCCTGGTCTTCGAGGAAGCAGTCCGGAGTTGCACAGTCCACCGCAGAGGCCGAGTACGTTGCTGCAGCCAGCTGCTGTAGCCAAGTACTTTGGATGGCTTCGACCCTGCGGGACTTTGGGTTGGTCATAGATAGTGTTCCACTCTTCTGTGATAACACTTCTGCGATTAACATTGCTAAAAACCCAGTGCAGCACTCTCGGACCAAGCACATTGATATCCGATACCACTTCCTTAGAGACCATGTAGAGAAGGGTGATATAGTGCTCCAGTTTGTGGAGAGTGACCACCAGTTGGCTGACATCTTCACCAAGCCTTTGGATAGTTCGAGGTTTTCAGCTCTGCGGGGAGAGCTTGGGGTGGTGTGTCCTTATGGACTGTAGTGAGAGGGAGCTTTGGGCTTTATTGCTTTACTATATTGATTATGCTTCTGTCTCATTTCTATTGCATTGCACTCGGGGTGCATTTGGGTTTAGTCCTTCCAGCATAGGTTAGAGTGCTTCTCTTGCCGAGATGCTTAGACTTCTAACCCTTATCTTGTGCTTCCAGGATTAGCTGCTTCTTATCTCACTAGGTCGAGCTCACTCACTTCTTGTAGGTTCTAGCGAGGGTTGGGCCACCCTCGGGTAGACAGGGTACGTGTTTGCTCTCTAGTGTGTGATTTACAGTCAGCTGATTGTCCTGGAGTCATATGGGGTAGATGAGAGTCAGTCTGAGCCATAGTTGTCTCTATATCTTATCTATACTTTAAGGACTGCCTGTTTTGGTTTTATTTGCCAGCTTCTCAATTTATTGCTTTGGTTCAGGGAGAGTTCATTTGGGAGCTTCTGGAGCTTAATTGTGACTTAACTCAACTTGAACTAAAAGTTGCATGTCATGTTGAGGGGGAGCTAGATTTTTCTTGCATTTTCAGCATTCTAGCATTATAATCAATCTGCATTGAGCCTTGATTATTATCCTGTTATGACATGCTTCAGTGCTTTACACCTTGCCATGACTTGTGCTTAGCTTGCTAAATTTATCATGACTTCATATGTGTAGACTAGCGTTTGCTATGATAAGTTAAGTAAAATTGATCACTTAAATTAAACTTGTCATGCTAGCATTTGAGTTTAGTCTTTCTTGAGCTATCCCTTTATGATTCATGCCATGTCAAATAGGCTGAGTAGAGCGTTGAATCTATATTGAGCCTTAGATTGAGCTGTTTAGTCTCTTGATGATGCATGAGTTAGTACAATATGTTAAAAAGCAAAAAGATCTGTTTTGTGCGAAAAAACTGATCTCACCAATTCTCTCCTATGAGACGGCTTGCCATTGCACTTGGCATGAACTTAGGGGGAGTTTTGGATGACCTAGACTATCTTCTTAAGCTCATGGCTTGGAGTAGTCGCATAAGGCTTGAGACCTAGCAC
This sequence comes from Dendrocalamus latiflorus, assembly GCA_017311315.1. Taxonomy (NCBI): domain Eukaryota; kingdom Viridiplantae; phylum Streptophyta; class Magnoliopsida; order Poales; family Poaceae; genus Dendrocalamus; species Dendrocalamus latiflorus. The sequence goes on from CM029626.1 coordinate 26,131,023, forward strand.
ATGATAAAACAAAAATCTGGTTGGCAACAACCATGAATTTCAAAAGAAAATATGTCATTTGTGCTCCATTTGCTTAAGCTTCAAAAAGAACCAAGTACTTTAACCAAAGTTTCAATCTTGAGCTTATAGCACTCTATTTGGACTCAATGTTAGCTTCCTTGTTCCGCTTAGCTTATTGACATGGCCTGCATCATCCTTGGATATCTCTAGTTAGACTTTGCTCATTGATGACTTGACTTGCTCACTTAATGTACTTCACTTTTAGATTGTTATCTATGTGTTCTAGCTGGCTTATATATATGTTGTCATGATCTAGATAGCGTTTTATTGAGTTATGGCTTGGTGTAGTACTTGTTGGTCATATTGGATAATTCTCATGGCTCTAAATGCTTAGAATAAACAAACTTCAGCCATATTCATCCATTGACATGTCATATTCTCTCTTTTGCATCCTTGATGCGTTTATTGCCAAAAGGGGGAGAATAGAGAAGAAAAAGCTAGTTGGGATCATTTTAGAGCTTTGGAGATCAATTTGCTCTTTCAGTTGTTGCTCTTGTGTTCCTTCTGTCGACATGGTCATTTGTTTCATTCTCTTCTTTGGACCACGTTGGATTCGTCAAACTCAAACTCTTCTTCATGCTTTTTCCGAGTTTGTCAATATACTCATCAAGGGGGAGATTGAGAGACCATGTGGTCGTGATCCCATGAGAATGATGAGTAATTGACAATGGTGTAGGTTAGTCGAGTTTGGTTTGGGTGGTTTTGACCATGTCGTTGCGTGGTGCAACGGGCTCGGTCGATTTGGTCAAACTTGGTCGTTTGGGCTTAGGTCATTTATTCTAATGCTTCGACAGGTTTGGACTTCATCATGGGTAAGCATGATGTGTTTATGCTATTTTACGCTTTCATGTGTCGAGCGGTGCTATGTGATGTGTTTCTTGTCTGTGTGGCTGCAGGACATCGAGCGGAGTCGTGGCGAGACACGGTGGACCGGACTAGGCGCAGGTGGCGCTGAGGTCAGAACGGTCAGGATGTGTCGAAGACGACGTGGACTCGAGGTGGTTGCGAGGCGTGCAAGACAAGGAGCGCGGAAGCTTCCCGGAAGGTGCAGGAGGGGCGAAACGGGAATTTCGCAAGGCTGCACAAGCGGGAGCGGGCTCCGTTGGATTTAGCCGGCGTAACGGGGCGGAGACCCGTTAGCCATGGGCTATAAAAGGAGAGGAGGGGCTGCATGCCCATTTGAGCACTTGTAAGGAATTAGGGTTTACACTAGTCAAAAGAGGCTTTGGGAAGGTTGTTTCCTTTAGCTCTTTAGTTGGTGTGAGTTGGTGGAGGCAGAGTGTGCTCCCTCTGTTGTCCTCTACGATGGTTTCTAGGTGTGAGTTCTAGTGGGTGTTCTTCCTCCCTCCATGGATGAGTGTGTGTTCTTGAGTTGAGAGAGTGAGGAGATGGATTGAGAGTCTTGTAATCATTCCTCTGTATTCAATCGTGTCATCGGGACTCCTCTGTATTCATTGTGATCCAAGAAATGAAGATCTGAAGTTTGGTTCCTCTCTGTCGTAGCTTCTGTTCTTCGTTCTTCATTTTGGGTGATTTGCTCTCTTTTGATTTTCGAGTTCTTGATTGCTGGAGAGTGCCAAAATGGGTTGCTATGACATGGGTGATGCTTAAAAGCCATTTGGCTAGTTAACTCCAAGAGCAAACCAAGTTTTAATCTCAGATTTTCATTGTTTGCCTCCTCTGTTCATCTTTTCTCTTTCTAGGTTTTTGTCCAGATTTTGACTCCCTTGTTAAGATGGCTTGAAATTTGGTATGAAGAGTCCAGAGGCTATTAAATAGCTACCCTCAAAATTTCATAGCCAAAGGATCAACGGTTTGGGAGTAATTGGATTTTTGGCTCAGCTCGGGCAAAATTTCAGATTTTTACCCAAATCTGAAATTCGTGTTTCTTGAAAGTGGTTTCTTGAAATTGGCTCTTGGCTTAGTCTTCTGGGAGTATTCCCTAGCTATCCTCAAAGTTTCCCAAGCCAAGAATCAAAGAATCTTGCGAATTTCTCAGTTTTCAGATTCATTGTCTGAAAATTTCTGTTTGCTGTTTTTCCTCGAGAGGTACTACCGCTCGTCCCAGCGGTACTACCGCTTGCAGCCAGACTTGCGCTGAATTTGTTTTTCTTGATTGCTTCTTTCTGGGTCTAGTTTTTCCTTGTCTCTGTGATGTCCAGTAAGGGTTTATTTTCTCCTTCATAGCTCCCATAGCTATTGGAGAAGAAGATAATTGTTGGGGGCGATTTTAAAGATCGACATTCACCCCCCCTCTGTCGCCATTTCGGTCCAACAATTGGTATCAGAGCCGGTTAGCTCTAATTCATAGATCTTAACCGGTCTCAAGAGCCATGGCGACGGACAAGTACTCGACCAAGCCGCCCGTTTCGATGGCATCGATTACCCCTTCTGGAAGAGCCGAATGGAGACATACATCCAGGCCAGGGGTATGCCATCTGGCGGAAGGTCAAGGTACGATTCGTTGTTCCTGCCGATGAGAACATCAATGCCGGGAACATGGCTGATGTTGAGGCGAATGCAAAGGCAAGGAACATCATCATCCAGGGTTGAGTCGTAGCGAGTTTGACCGTATATCTCACCTGTCGTCCGCCTACGACATCTGGGTGACCCTCGACGCATACCATGAGGGCACCACCCAGATCAAGACGGTTCGACAGGACCAGTTCAAGCGCGAATACAACAAATTCGAGATGCTTGCTGGTGAGTCCCTGGACGAGTGCTTTTCGCGATTTCACAAAATCTTGAGCAACCTCCGAGCGGTCGGTCTCACATACCCCGACTCGGACAACGCTCGTCAGATGCTCGCGGCACTCGATCTGCGCGTGTGGGAGATGAAAGTGACCACCATCAAAGACACGACAGACCTCTCGACCCTGACTCTTGACGCGCTGTACTCGCGCCTCAAGACTCACGAGATTGACGTTGTCTCTCGTCGGTCGAAGTCACAGTCGATGGCTTTGGTCACCGATCCCAGTTCGGCTTCTGGTTTTTCTGATTCGCTTTTGCGGTTTCTCCCTGCTGCTCTCTGTGACATAACTGATGATCAGTTAGAGCAGCTTGCGGATGACAGCTGGCCCTCCTAGCTCGAAGTTCTCCCATGCTTACAAGGGAGGAGGACAGAAAGAGAGGGGACCGTGATTTGCTTCGAGTGTGGTGGCCCCAACCACATTCGGCAAACTGCCCCAAGCTGGAGAAGGGCAAGAACGACTACGGCGGTTCGGGCAAGAACGACTACACCGACAAGAACCGCAACAAGAAGCCTCCAGCTCAGACGCCGGGAAAGAAGAAGTTCCGCAACTTCGGGAAGGCCAAGAAGCTTTCCACCGCGTCCTCACCGCCTTCGACGACCTCGACCTCAGCGAGGTGGAGGGATGGAGCGACGACGACGGGACGGGTGACCAAGACCCAAGGAGCGGCGACGACTTCTCCGGCATGTGCTTCATGGCCCTCGAGGGCGAACTCAGCGACAGCGAGCTGTACTCCGACTCGGACGAGGTATGTCCCTCCATGACCAACAATGAAGCTTTCTTAAGCTAGGAGGTTTTCATGCTAGAGCTAGGCTAGGTGTACCGAGTTAGAGAAGGAAGTAGATAGACTGTCACGGGAGCTTACTTCTTACATCTGCTCCCTCCCGTGACGACTGTGATACATGCTGTGCTTGCTGGGTGATTGGAGAAATTAAGGACCTCGCATGATAGTGTGTCCTCCGAGCTTGATATTAAGGTGGAGAATGTTAGTCTGCTTGCTGAGTTAGAGTTGAGTAGGATGGCTGTTACCCTACTTACTACTGATGAGACTACTTCTCCCACCTCATGTGAGGTTAAGGACATTGCTGCTAGAGGACCTTATGCCATGCTCCTTGATCTGCCCGAGTCTTGTGAAAATTGCAATAATTTGAAGATGAACCTAAAACGGGCAGATCAAAGATTGCTGAGTTGCTGCTTCTTTACTTGAGCCTATTGATTCATGTTTGAACTGTCCAAAGTTAACTGCTGAACTTGAATCTGTCTCAAAACAGTTTCAAGAAATGATTGACAACAACAAGAAAATGGCTCAGTATGCGACTAAGGATCCTGTTAGCTCACCATGCATTAGTTGTGATAAACTAAAACTTGAACTCGTTGCTTTGAATGACAAATGTGTGAAGCTAACTAAGGATTACTAGAGAAGCCACAATCTGTTGTGATGTGATTTGGTGTGGGGGAGAAGCCCCAGGGTAAGGTGAGACGCCTAGAGACGCGAACCAACCTGCTAGTAGTAGGACTGTCCCCTCAGAGTCGGCTGTGCGTGCACAAGCCATTCTTCCTCTACTGTTGGTTCTTCTTCTGCTCCCTTACCTCCTGCTGTTCCCTCTTCCCCTGCTCTTCTTGCACCTCTCTCTTTCGGGAGTGTCAGTACCTTATGAACACTCTCGAGAGATTTGTAGGCGGCAAAGAAGAAGCTTAATCTTATTCTAGACCAAGTCCAAGATTTGCAGATTTAATCAGGGTCTAGGATATGACTATTATGAGGATATGAGGAAGCATCCACCTGCTGTGCTCAGACCCATAGCACCAGGTGTGATCAAGACCGAGCCCACGACCGAGAAAGTCCAATTTAAGTCAGCGGGCTTATGTCCAGGGGATTTCTGACAGCAAGGTGATTGCACCTGCTGCTTCGGCCTCTCAGAAGGCGAAGCCTGACCGTGCTACTTCTACCTCTCAGAGGATGAAGTATCACTGCACCTTCTGTCAGAAGGATGGACACACGGTTGATCGATGCTTCAGGCGCGCCAAGATCGCGCGTAGAGACCGTGTTGAGTCTCCTAGGCGTATTCAGGGTCAGCCCCAGATCCTGAGTGCACCTAGGACCAGCACGAGGTCTAGGTTTACTGCTGTTGATGGGTTTGGGCAGCATCGAGGGACTTGGTTTTTTCTGAGTCTTCTGTTTTTTGTCCTCATGCTGCTCCCTGGTCATGACTTCCGCCGTCCTGAGGGTGCATCTCGTTTCCCCCGTCGAGACAGTTACCCGCGGCGTGTTCAGCGTGTTGCCGGTGTTCCGACTCGCTCTCCCGTAGCAGTCGGACCCCGCAACAGCTTCAGGTCTGCTCACAGACCTTCTGCTTCGTTGAGTCATGGAGAGCGTAGGGTAGATAGAGGTCAGTCGTGCTTGACTACTTCATCTGCTCGACGTGTTGTTCAGTATTGGGTGCCAAAATCACTTTTGATTTATCCCAGTACTGAGACTTTACTCTCTGTTTGACTCAGGTTCGCCGGGCAGGGAAGGGAAAGGTTTGGCTTGTAGACTCCGGTTGTTCTCGTCATATGACCGGAAACTCCCGTTGGTTTTCTTCCCTTGCCCGTGCTCCAGGTGATGAGACGATCACCTTCGGAGATGCTTCATCTGGGCGCGTCATCGCCAAAGGTACTGTGCGCATTAATGATTCTTTCATCTTGAAAGATGTAGCCTTGGTTAGTAAGCTGCAGTATAATTTGCTCTCAGTCTCTCAGCTTACCGATGACGGTTTTGAGGTGAGCTTTAAGAAAAACAATTGCAAAATTCTTGATTCTTCGGGTAGTCTTGTTTGCGGGATTTCTCGTTTTGGGAGGATCTTTCGTGCTGATTTTTCTGAGTCTTCTGGTGATCCTCTCAGGTGTTTAGTTGCTTCTGAGTCCCGCGACCTTTCCTTCTGGCATAGGAGACTTGGTCATATAGGCTTTGACCATTTGACTCGAGTTAGCGGTCACGATCTCATTCGTGGTCTGCCGAAACTCAAGATGGTCAAAGATCTTGTTTGTGCTCCATGCCGGCACGGCAAGATGGTTGCCCGCCTCTCACCCTCCGGTCACAGTCACTATGACCGATGCACCGGGACAGCTGCTCCACATGGATACAGTGGGACCAGCTCGAGTGCAGTCAGCAGGGGGGGAAGTGGTATGTTCTTGTCGTGGTCGATGACTTCTCGAGGTATTCTTGGGTGTTTTTCTTAGCCTCGAAGGATGAGACGTTTTCACATTTCCGAGGTCTTTTTGGTAGGCTTTCTGTTGAGCTCCCGGGTGCCTTACGAGCGATCCGCAGTGACAATGGCACGGAGTTCAAGAATTCCTACTTCGAGAGTTTCTGTGGTGAGACAGGTGTAGAGCACCAGTTCTCTTCTCCGCCCGTCCCACAACAAAATGGCGTTGTGGAGAGGAAGAACCGTACCTTGGTCGAGATGGCCAGGACGATGCTTGATGAGTACTCTACACCGCGGAAGTTTTGGGCTGAGGCTATAGCTACTGCGTGGCCATGTCTCAAATCGAGTATTTCTTAGGGCACACTTGCACCGCACTTCTTATGAGTTGAGATATGGGCGAAAGCCCAGCGTCTCTCATTTTCGTGTTTTTGGTTGCAAGTGTTTTATCTTGAAGTCTGGGAACCTAGATAAGTTCGAGTCACGTTCCTGTGATGGGATCTTTCTAGGCTACTCGACTTCTTCGCGGGCTTATATGGTCTGGAACTGCGAGTCTAGCAAAAATGGTAGAGACCTGTGAGGTGACCTTTGACGAGGCCAGTCCGGGGACTAGGCCCGATATCTCAGGTTCTTTAGAGCAGTCCGAGACCATCTTTGTGGATGATGAGGATGATGGAGACGACGGTTGTCTACCTGATCCTGTCCCTCATCCACCCCTTGAGGTGCCGTCTTCCACCGCACCTCGAGGCGATCAGCCCATGCCTTCTGCTTCTTCTGGAGCTGGTGGCTCTGTTCCTACCTCGTCAGCTCACGAGGTAGAGGCCACTTCTTCATCTCATCCTGGACCTCCTAGACATATCCAGAAAGCTCATCCTTCAGAGCAGATCATTGGAGACCTCTTCGAGCGTGTTACCCGCTCAAAATCTGGCTTATCTCAATTCTGTCTCCATTCTGCTTTCATTGCCTCCTTTGAGCCCAAAGATGTCTCTCATGCTTTATCTGATGAGTCTTGGGTCAATGCCATGCATGAGGAGCTAGAAAATTTTGAGAGGAACAAGGTCTGGTCGCTCGTCGAGCCCCCGCGAGGTCACAATATTATTGGGACTAAGTGGGTGTTCAAGAACAAGCAGAGCGAGGATGGAGTGGTTATTCGAAACAAGGCTAGACTGGTTGCTCAGGGGTTCTCCCAGGTTGAAGGTCTAGATTTCGAGGAGACCTTTGCCCCCGTAGCTAGACTTGAAGCCATTAGAATCCTGCTTGCCTTTGCAGCTTCTAAGGGTTTCAAGCTTTACCAGATGGACGTCAAGAGTGCCTTTCTCAATGGCCTTATTGAGGAAGAGGTCTACGTCCGACAGCCTCCTGGTTTCGAAAACCCCAAATACCCAAACCATGTCTTTAAGCTTTCCAAAGCGTTGTATGGACTTAAGCAGGCCCCCAGGGCTTGGTATGAGAGGCTTAAGTCCTACTTGTTGAGTCATGGGTTTGAAATGGGTAAAGTTGATAAGACCTTGTTCATCCGCCGGCTTGGCGCTGACCTTCTGCTCGTCCAGATCTATGTCGATGACATTATCTTTGGCGGCTCTTCCCATACTCTGGTTTCCCAGTTCTCGGATGTCATGAGCACCGAGTTTGAAATGAGTATGATGGGTGAGTTGACCTTCTTCCTTGGCTTCCAAATTAAGCAGACTCGGGAGGGTACATTTCTTCATCAAGGAAAGTACACTCGTGACCTCCTGAAGCGCTTCGATATGAGTGATGGTAAGCCGGTGTCAACTCCCATGGCTTCGACAGCCTATCTTGACCCAGATGAGGATGGCGAGCCAGTTGATCAGAAAGAGTTCAGAAGTATGATCGGCTCCCTTCTTTACCTCACTGCCTCGAGACCAGACATACACTTCTCAGTGTGTCTGTGTGCTCGTTTTCAGGCTTCTCCTCGCGTATCTCACCGTCAGGCGGTGAAGCGCATCTTTCGGTACCTTCGAGCTACCATTGACTATGGTATCTGGTACTCTTCCTCATCCTGTCTTTCCTTGAGAGCCTTCTCGGATGCAGACTTTGCCGGCTGTAGGATAGATAGGAAGAGCACCTCTGGCACCTGCCAATTCATTGGCACTTCTCTTGTTTCCTGGTCTTCGAGGAAGCAGTCCGGAGTTGCACAGTCCACCGCAGAGGCCGAGTACGTTGCTGCAGCCAGCTGCTGTAGCCAAGTACTTTGGATGGCTTCGACCCTGCGGGACTTTGGGTTGGTCATAGATAGTGTTCCACTCTTCTGTGATAACACTTCTGCGATTAACATTGCTAAAAACCCAGTGCAGCACTCTCGGACCAAGCACATTGATATCCGATACCACTTCCTTAGAGACCATGTAGAGAAGGGTGATATAGTGCTCCAGTTTGTGGAGAGTGACCACCAGTTGGCTGACATCTTCACCAAGCCTTTGGATAGTTCGAGGTTTTCAGCTCTGCGGGGAGAGCTTGGGGTGGTGTGTCCTTATGGACTGTAGTGAGAGGGAGCTTTGGGCTTTATTGCTTTACTATATTGATTATGCTTCTGTCTCATTTCTATTGCATTGCACTCGGGGTGCATTTGGGTTTAGTCCTTCCAGCATAGGTTAGAGTGCTTCTCTTGCCGAGATGCTTAGACTTCTAACCCTTATCTTGTGCTTCCAGGATTAGCTGCTTCTTATCTCACTAGGTCGAGCTCACTCACTTCTTGTAGGTTCTAGCGAGGGTTGGGCCACCCTCGGGTAGACAGGGTACGTGTTTGCTCTCTAGTGTGTGATTTACAGTCAGCTGATTGTCCTGGAGTCATATGGGGTAGATGAGAGTCAGTCTGAGCCATAGTTGTCTCTATATCTTATCTATACTTTAAGGACTGCCTGTTTTGGTTTTATTTGCCAGCTTCTCAATTTATTGCTTTGGTTCAGGGAGAGTTCATTTGGGAGCTTCTGGAGCTTAATTGTGACTTAACTCAACTTGAACTAAAAGTTGCATGTCATGTTGAGGGGGAGCTAGATTTTTCTTGCATTTTCAGCATTCTAGCATTATAATCAATCTGCATTGAGCCTTGATTATTATCCTGTTATGACATGCTTCAGTGCTTTACACCTTGCCATGACTTGTGCTTAGCTTGCTAAATTTATCATGACTTCATATGTGTAGACTAGCGTTTGCTATGATAAGTTAAGTAAAATTGATCAACTTAAATTAAACTTGTCATGCTAGCATTTGAGTTTAGTCTTTCTTGAGCTATCCCTTTATGATTCATGCCATGTCAAATAGGCTGAGTAGAGCGTTGAATCTATATTGAGCCTTAGATTGAGCTGTTTAGTCTCTTGATGATGCATGAGTTAGTACAATATGTTAAAAAGCAAAAAGATCTGTTTTGTGCGAAAAAACTGATCTCACCAATTCTCTCCTATGAGACGGCTTGCCATTGCACTTGGCATGAACTTAGGGGGAGTTTTGGATGACCTAGACTATCTTCTTAAGCTCATGGCTTGGAGTAGTCGCATAAGGCTTGAGACCTAGCACATGATAAAACAAAAATCTGGTTGGCAACAACCATGAATTTCAAAAGAAAATATGTCATTTGTGCTCCATTTGCTTAAGCTTCAAAAAGAACCAAGTACTTTAACCAAAGTTTCAATCTTGAGCTTATAGCACTCTATTTGGACTCAATGTTAGCTTCCTTGTTCCGCTTAGCTTATTGACATGGCCTGCATCATCCTTGGATATCTCTAGTTAGACTTTGCTCATTGATGACTTGACTTGCTCACTTAATGTACTTCACTTTTAGATTGTTATCTATGTGTTCTAGCTGGCTTATATATATGTTGTCATGATCTAGATAGCGTTTTATTGAGTTATGGCTTGGTGTAGTACTTGTTGGTCATATTGGATAATTCTCATGGCTCTAAATGCTTAGAATAAACAAACTTCAGCCATATTCATCCATTGACATGTCATATTCTCTCTTTTGCATCCTTGATGCGTTTATTGCCAAAAGGGGGAGAATAGAGAAGAAAAAGCTAGTTGGGATCATTTTAGAGCTTTGGAGATCAATTTGCTCTTTCAGTTGTTGCTCTTGTGTTCCTTCTGTCGACATGGTCATTTGTTTCATTCTCTTCTTTGGACCACGTTGGATTCGTCAAACTCAAACTCTTCTTCATGCTTTTTCCGAGTTTGTCAATATACTCATCAAGGGGGAGATTGAGAGACCATGTGGTCGTGATCCCATGAGAATGATGAGTAATTGACAATGGTGTAGGTTAGTCGAGTTTGGTTTGGGTGGTTTTGACCATGTCGTTGCGTGGTGCAACGGGCTCGGTCGATTTGGTCAAACTTGGTCGTTTGGGCTTAGGTCATTTATTCTAATGCTTCGACAGGTTTGGACTTCATCATGGGTAAGCATGATGTGTTTATGCTATTTTACGCTTTCATGTGTCGAGCGGTGCTATGTGATGTGTTTCTTGTCTGTGTGGCTGCAGGACATCGAGCGGAGTCGTGGCGAGACACGGTGGACCGGACTAGGCGCAGGTGGCGCTGAGGTCAGAACGGTCAGGATGTGTCGAAGACGACGTGGACTCGAGGTGGTTGCGAGGCGTGCAAGACAAGGAGCGCGGAAGCTTCCCGGAAGGTGCAGGAGGGGCGAAACGGGAATTTCGCAAGGCTGCACAAGCGGGAGCGGGCTCCGTTGGATTTAGCCGGCGTAACGGGGCGGAGACCCGTTAGCCATGGGCTATAAAAGGAGAGGAGGGGCTGCATGCCCATTTGAGCACTTGTAAGGAATTAGGGTTTACACTAGTCAAAAGAGGCTTTGGGAAGGTTGTTTCCTTTAGCTCTTTAGTTGGTGTGAGTTGGTGGAGGCAGAGTGTGCTCCCTCTGTTGTCCTCTACGATGGTTTCTAGGTGTGAGTTCTAGTGGGTGTTCTTCCTCCCTCCATGGATGAGTGTGTGTTCTTGAGTTGAGAGAGTGAGGAGATGGATTGAGAGTCTTGTAATCATTCCTCTGTATTCAATCGTGTCATCGGGACTCCTCTGTATTCATTGTGATCCAAGAAATGAAGATCTGAAGTTTGGTTCCTCTCTGTCGTAGCTTCTGTTCTTCGTTCTTCATTTTGGGTGATTTGCTCTCTTTTGATTTTCGAGTTCTTGATTGCTGGAGAGTGCCAAAATGGGTTGCTATGACATGGGTGATGCTTAAAAGCCATTTGGCTAGTTAACTCCAAGAGCAAACCAAGTTTTAATCTCAGATTTTCATTGTTTGCCTCCTCTGTTCATCTTTTCTCTTTCTAGGTTTTTGTCCAGATTTTGACTCCCTTGTTAAGATGGCTTGAAATTTGGTATGAAGAGTCCGGAGGCTATTAAATAGCTACCCTCAAAATTTCATAGCCAAAGGATCAACGGTTTGGGAGTAATTGGATTTTTGGCTCAGCTCGGGCAAAATTTCAGATTTTTACCCAAATCTGAAATTCGTGTTTCTTGAAAGTGGTTTCTTGAAATTGGCTCTTGGCTTAGTCTTCTGGGAGTATTCCCTAGCTATCCTCAAAGTTTCCCAAGCCAAGAATCAAAGAATCTTGCGAATTTCTCAGTTTTCAGATTCATTGTCTGAAAATTTCTGTTTGCTGTTTTTCCTCGAGAGGTACTACCGCTCGTCCCAGCAGGTACTACCGCTTGCAGCCAGACTTGCGCTGAATTTGTTTTTCTTGATTGCTTCTTTCTGGGTCTAGTTTTTCCTTGTCTCTGTGATGTCCAGTAAGGGTTTATTTTCTCCTTCATAGCTCCCATAGCTATTGGAGAAGAAGATAATTGTTGGGGGCGATTTTTAAAGATCGACATTCACCCCCCCTCTGTCGCCATTTCGGTCCAACAATTGGTATCAGAGCCGGTTAGCTCTAATTCATAGATCTTAACCGGTCTCAAGAGCCATGGCGACGGACAAGTACTCGACCAAGCCACCCGTGTTCGATGGCATCGATTACCCCTTCTGGAAGAGCCGAATGGAGACATACATCCAGGCCCAGGGGTATGCCATCTGGCGGAAGGTCAAGGTACGATTCGCTGTTCCTGCCGATGAGAACATCAATGCCGGGAACATGGCTGATGTTGAGGCGAATGCAAAGGCAAGGAACATCATCATCCAGGGGTTGAGTCGTAACGAGTTTGACCGTATATCTCACCTGTCGTCCGCCTACGACATCTGGGTGACCCTCGACGCATACCATGAGGGCACCACCCAGATCAAGACGGTTCGACAGGACCAGTTCAAGCGCGAATACAACAAATTCGAGATGCTTGCTGGTGAGTCCCTGGACGAGTGCTTTTCGCGATTTCACAAAATCTTGAGCAACCTCCGAGCGGTCGGTCTCACATACCCCGACTCGGACAACGCTCGTCAGATGCTCGCGGCACTCGATCTGCGCGTGTGGGAGATGAAGGTGACCACCATCAAAGACACGACAGACCTCTCGACCCTGACTCTTGACGCGCTGTACTCGCGCCTCAAGACTCACGAGATTGACGTTGTCTCTCGTCGGTCGAAGTCACAGTCGATGGCTTTGGTCACCGATCCCAGTCCGGCTTCTGGTTTTTCCGCCGATTCGCTTTGTGGGTTCTCCCTAGCTGCTCTATGTGACGTAACTGATGATCAGTTAGAGCAGCTAGAGGATGAACAGCTGGCCCTCCTAGCTCGGAAGTTCTCCCATGCTTACAAGAGGAGGAGAGACAGAAAGAGAGGCGGACCAGTCATCTGCTTCGAGTGTGGTGGCCCCAACCACATTCGAGCAAATTGTCCCAAGCTGGAGAAGGGCAAGAACGACTACGGCGGTTCAGGCAAGAACGACTACACCGACAAGAACCGCAACAAGAAGCCTCCAGCTCAGACGCCGGGAAAGAAGAAGTTCCGCGACTTCGGGAAGGCCAAGAAGCTGTTTCACCGTGTCCTCACCGCCTTCGACGACCTCGACCTCAGCGAGGTGGAGGGATGGAGCGACGACGACGGGACGGGTGACTAAGATCCCAGAGCGGCGACGACTTCTCCGGCATGTGCTTCATGGCCCTCGAGGGCGAACTTAGCGACAGCGAGCTGTACTCCGACTCGGACGAGGTATGTCCCTCCTATGACCAACTTAATGAAGCTTTCCTTAAGCTAGGAGGTTTTCATGCTAGAGCTAGGACTAGGTGTACCGAGTTAGAGAAGGAAGTAGATAGACTGTCACGGGAGCTTACTTCTCTTACATCTGCTCCCTCCCGTGACGACTGTGATACATGCTATGCCTTGCTGGGTGATTTGGAGAAGTTAAGGACCTCGCATGATAGTGTGTCCTCCGAGCTTGATTCTATTAAGGTGGAGAATGTTAGTCTGCTTGCTGAGTTAGAGTTGAGTAGGATGGCTGTTACCCTACTTACTACTGATGAGACTACTTCTCCCACCTCATGTGAGGTTAAGGACATTGCTGCTAGAGGACCTTATGCCATGCTCCTTGATCTGCCCGAGTCTTGTGAAAATTGCAATAATTTAAAGATGAACCTAAAACGGGCAGATCACAAGATTGCTGAGTTGCGTGCTTCTTTACTTGAGCCTATTGATTCATGTTTGAACTGTCCAAAGTTAACTGCTGAACTTGAATCTGTCTCAAAACAGTTTCAAGAAATGATTGACAACAACAAGAAAATGGCTCAGTATGCGACTAAGGATTCTGTTAGCTCACCATGCATTAGTTGTGATAAACTAAAACTTGAACTCGTTGCTTTGAATGACAAATGTGTGAAGCTAACTAAGGAATTACTAGAGAAGCCACAATCTGGTTGTGATGTGATTGATGGTATGGGGGAGAAGCCCCAGGGTAAGGGTGAGACGCCTAGAGACGCGAACCAACCTGCTAGTAGTAGGATTGTCCCCTCAGGGTCGGCTGTGCATGCATAAGCCATTCTCTCCTCTACTGTTGGTTCTTCTTCTGCTCCCTTACCTCCTGCTGTTCCGACTTCTCCCTGCTCTTCTTGCACCTCTCTCTTTCGGGAGTGTCAGTACCTTATGAACACTCTCGAGAGATTTGTAGGCGGCAAGAAGAAGCTTAATCTTATTCTAGACCAGTCCAAGATTTGCAGATTTAATCAGGGTCTAGGATATGACTATTATGAGGATATGAGGAAGCATCCACCTGCTGTGCTCAGACCCATAGCACCAGGTGTGATCAAGACCGAGCCCACGACCGAGAAAGTCCAATTTAAGTCAGCGGGCTATGTCCAGGGGATTTCTGACAGCAAGGTGATTGCACCTGCTGCTTCGGCCTCTCAGAAGGCGAAGCCTGACCGTGCTACTTCTACCTCTCAGAGGATGAAGTATCACTGCACCTTCTGTCAGAAGGATGGACACACGGTTGATCGATGCTTCAGGCGCGCCAAGATCGCGCGTAGAGACCGTGTTGAGTCTCCTAGGCGTATTCAGGGTCAGCCCCAGATCCTGAGTGCACCTAGGACCAGCACGAGGTCTAGGTTTACTGCTGTTGATGGGTTTGGGCAGCATCGAGGACTTGGTTTTTCTGAGTCTTCTGTTTTTTGTCCTCATGCTGCTCCTGGTCATGACTTCCGCCGTCCTGAGGGTGCATCTCGTTTCCCCCGTCGAGACAGTTACCCGCGGCGTGTTCAGCGTGTTGCCGGTGTTCCGACTCGCTCTCCCGTAGCAGTCGGACCCCGCAACAGCTTCAGGTCTGCTCACAGACCTTCTGCTTCGTTGAGTCATGGAGAGCGTAGGGTAGATAGAGGTCAGTCGTGCTTGACTACTTCATCTGCTCGACGTGTTGTTCAGTATTGGGTGCCAAAATCACTTTTGATTTATCCCAGTACTGAGACTTTACTCTCTGTTTGACTCAGGTTCGCCGGGCAGGGAAGGGAAAGGTTTGGCTTGTAGACTCCGGTTGTTCTCGTCATATGACCGGAAACTCCCGTTGGTTTTCTTCCCTTGCCCGTGCTCCAGGTGATGAGACGATCACCTTCGGAGATGCTTCATCTGGGCGCGTCATCGCCAAAGGTACTGTGCGCATTAATGATTCTTTCATCTTGAAAGATGTAGCCTTGGTTAGTAAGCTGCAGTATAATTTGCTCTCAGTCTCTCAGCTTACCGATGACGGTTTTGAGGTGAGCTTTAAGAAAAACAATTGCAAAATTCTTGATTCTTCGGGTAGTCTTGTTTGCGGGATTTCTCGTTTTGGGAGGATCTTTCGTGCTGATTTTTCTGAGTCTTCTGGTGATCCTCTCAGGTGTTTAGTTGCTTCTGAGTCCCGCGACCTTTCCTTCTGGCATAGGAGACTTGGTCATATAGGCTTTGACCATTTGACTCGAGTTAGCGGTCACGATCTCATTCGTGGTCTGCCGAAACTCAAGATGGTCAAAGATCTTGTTTGTGCTCCATGCCGGCACGGCAAGATGGTTGCCGCCTCTCACCCTCCGGTCACAGTCACTATGACCGATGCACCGGGACAGCTGCTCCACATGGATACAGTGGGACCAGCTCGAGTGCAGTCAGCAGGGGGGAAGTGGTATGTTCTTGTCGTGGTCGATGACTTCTCGAGGTATTCTTGGGTGTTTTTCTTAGCCTCGAAGGATGAGACGTTTTCACATTTCCGAGGTCTTTTTGGTAGGCTTTCTGTTGAGCTCCCGGGTGCCTTACGAGCGATCCGCAGTGACAATGGCACGGAGTTCAAGAATTCCTACTTCGAGAGTTTCTGTGGTGAGACAGGTGTAGAGCACCAGTTCTCTTCTCCGCACGTCCCACAACAAAATGGCGTTGTGGAGAGGAAGAACCGTACCTTGGTCGAGATGGCCAGGACGATGCTTGATGAGTACTCTACACCGCGGAAGTTTTGGGCTGAGGCTATAGCTACTGCGTGCCATGTCTCAAATCGAGTATTTCTTAGGGCACACTTGCACCGCACTTCTTATGAGTTGAGATATGGGCGAAAGCCCAGCGTCTCTCATTTTCGTGTTTTTGGTTGCAAGTGTTTTATCTTGAAGTCTGGGAACCTAGATAAGTTCGAGTCACGTTCCTGTGATGGGATCTTTCTAGGCTACTCGACTTCTTCGCGGGCTTATATGGTCTGGAACTGCGAGTCTAGCAAAATGGTAGAGACCTGTGAGGTGACCTTTGACGAGGCCAGTCCGGGGACTAGGCCCGATATCTCAGGTTCTTTAGAGCAGTCCGAGACCATCTTTGTGGATGATGAGGATGATGGAGACGACGGTTGTCTACCTGATCCTGTCCCTCATCCACCCCTTGAGGTGCCGTCTTCCACCGCACCTCGAGGCGATCAGCCCATGCCTTCTGCTTCTTCTGGAGCTGGTGGCTCTGTTCCTACCTCGTCAGCTCACGAGGTAGAGGCCACTTCTTCATCTCATCCTGGACCTCCTAGACATATCCAGAAAGCTCATCCTTCAGAGCAGATCATTGGAGACCTCTTCGAGCGTGTTACCCGCTCAAAATCTGGCTTATCTCAATTCTGTCTCCATTCTGCTTTCATTGCCTCCTTTGAGCCCAAAGATGTCTCTCATGCTTTATCTGATGAGTCTTGGGTCAATGCCATGCATGAGGAGCTAGAAAATTTTGAGAGGAACAAGGTCTGGTCGCTCGTCGAGCCCCCGCGAGGTCACAATATTATTGGGACTAAGTGGGTGTTCAAGAACAAGCAGAGCGAGGATGGAGTGGTTATTCGAAACAAGGCTAGACTGGTTGCTCAGGGGTTCTCCCAGGTTGAAGGTCTAGATTTCGAGGAGACCTTTGCCCCCGTAGCTAGACTTGAAGCCATTAGAATCCTGCTTGCCTTTGCAGCTTCTAAGGGTTTCAAGCTTTACCAGATGGACGTCAAGAGTGCCTTTCTCAATGGCCTTATTGAGGAAGAGGTCTACGTCCGACAGCCTCCTGGTTTCGAAAACCCCAAATACCCAAACCATGTCTTTAAGCTTTCCAAAGCGTTGTATGGACTTAAGCAGGCCCCCAGGGCTTGGTATGAGAGGCTTAAGTCCTACTTGTTGAGTCATGGGTTTGAAATGGGTAAAGTTGATAAGACCTTGTTCATCCGCCGGCTTGGCGCTGACCTTCTGCTCGTCCAGATCTATGTCGATGACATTATCTTTGGCGGCTCTTCCCATACTCTGGTTTCCCAGTTCTCGGATGTCATGAGCACCGAGTTTGAAATGAGTATGATGGGTGAGTTGACCTTCTTCCTTGGCTTCCAAATTAAGCAGACTCGGGAGGGTACATTTCTTCATCAAGGAAAGTACACTCGTGACCTCCTGAAGCGCTTCGATATGAGTGATGGTAAGCCGGTGTCAACTCCCATGGCTTCGACAGCCTATCTTGACCCAGATGAGGATGGCGAGCCAGTTGATCAGAAAGAGTTCAGAAGTATGATCGGCTCCCTTCTTTACCTCACTGCCTCGAGACCAGACATACACTTCTCAGTGTGTCTGTGTGCTCGTTTTCAGGCTTCTCCTCGCGTATCTCACCGTCAGGCGGTGAAGCGCATCTTTCGGTACCTTCGAGCTACCATTGACTATGGTATCTGGTACTCTTCCTCATCCTGTCTTTCCTTGAGAGCCTTCTCGGATGCAGACTTTGCCGGCTGTAGGATAGATAGGAAGAGCACCTCTGGCACCTGCCAATTCATTGGCACTTCTCTTGTTTCCTGGTCTTCGAGGAAGCAGTCCGGAGTTGCACAGTCCACCGCAGAGGCCGAGTACGTTGCTGCAGCCAGCTGCTGTAGCCAAGTACTTTGGATGGCTTCGACCCTGCGGGACTTTGGGTTGGTCATAGATAGTGTTCCACTCTTCTGTGATAACACTTCTGCGATTAACATTGCTAAAAACCCAGTGCAGCACTCTCGGACCAAGCACATTGATATCCGATACCACTTCCTTAGAGACCATGTAGAGAAGGGTGATATAGTGCTCCAGTTTGTGGAGAGTGACCACCAGTTGGCTGACATCTTCACCAAGCCTTTGGATAGTTCGAGGTTTTCAGCTCTGCGGGGAGAGCTTGGGGTGGTGTGTCCTTATGGACTGTAGTGAGAGGGAGCTTTGGGCTTTATTGCTTTACTATATTGATTATGCTTCTGTCTCATTTCTATTGCATTGCACTCGGGGTGCATTTGGGTTTAGTCCTTCCAGCATAGGTTAGAGTGCTTCTCTTGCCGAGATGCTTAGACTTCTAACCCTTATCTTGTGCTTCCAGGATTAGCTGCTTCTTATCTCACTAGGTCGAGCTCACTCACTTCTTGTAGGTTCTAGCGAGGGTTGGGCCACCCTCGGGTAGACAGGGTACGTGTTTGCTCTCTAGTGTGTGATTTACAGTCAGCTGATTGTCCTGGAGTCATATGGGGTAGATGAGAGTCAGTCTGAGCCATAGTTGTCTCTATATCTTATCTATACTTTAAGGACTGCCTGTTTTGGTTTTATTTGCCAGCTTCTCAATTTATTGCTTTGGTTCAGGGAGAGTTCATTTGGGAGCTTCTGGAGCTTAATTGTGACTTAACTCAACTTGAACTAAAAGTTGCATGTCATGTTGAGGGGGAGCTAGATTTTTCTTGCATTTTCAGCATTCTAGCATTATAATCAATCTGCATTGAGCCTTGATTATTATCCTGTTATGACATGCTTCAGTGCTTTACACCTTGCCATGACTTGTGCTTAGCTTGCTAAATTTATCATGACTTCATATGTGTAGACTAGCGTTTGCTATGATAAGTTAAGTAAAATTGATCAACTTAAATTAAACTTGTCATGCTAGCATTTGAGTTTAGTCTTTCTTGAGCTATCCCTTTATGATTCATGCCATGTCAAATAGGCTGAGTAGAGCGTTGAATCTATATTGAGCCTTAGATTGAGCTGTTTAGTCTCTTGATGATGCATGAGTTAGTACAATATGTTAAAAAGCAAAAAGATCTGTTTTGTGCGAAAAAACTGATCTCACCAATTCTCTCCTATGAGACGGCTTGCCATTGCACTTGGCATGAACTTAGGGGGAGTTTTGGATGACCTAGACTATCTTCTTAAGCTCATGGCTTGGAGTAGTCGCATAAGGCTTGAGACCTAGCACATGATAAAACAAAAATCTGGTTGGCAACAACCATGAATTTCAAAAGAAAATATGTCATTTGTGCTCCATTTGCTTAAGCTTCAAAAAGAACCAAGTACTTTAACCAAAGTTTCAATCTTGAGCTTATAGCACTCTATTTGGACTCAATGTTAGCTTCCTTGTTCCGCTTAGCTTATTGACATGGCCTGCATCATCCTTGGATATCTCTAGTTAGACTTTGCTCATTGATGACTTGACTTGCTCACTTAATGTACTTCACTTTTAGATTGTTATCTATGTGTTCTAGCTGGCTTATATATATGTTGTCATGATCTAGATAGCGTTTTATTGAGTTATGGCTTGGTGTAGTACTTGTTGGTCATATTGGATAATTCTCATGGCTCTAAATGCTTAGAATAAACAAACTTCAGCCATATTCATCCATTGACATGTCATATTCTCTCTTTTGCATCCTTGATGCGTTTATTGCCAAAAGGGGGAGAATAGAGAAGAAAAAGCTAGTTGGGATCATTTTAGAGCTTTGGAGATCAATTTGCTCTTTCAGTTGTTGCTCTTGTGTTCCTTCTGTCGACATGGTCATTTGTTTCATTCTCTTCTTTGGACCACGTTGGATTCGTCAAACTCAAACTCTTCTTCATGCTTTTTCCGAGTTTGTCAATATACTCATCAAGGGGGAGATTGAGAGACCATGTGGTCGTGATCCCATGAGAATGATGAGTAATTGACAATGGTGTAGGTTAGTCGAGTTTGGTTTGGGTGGTTTTGACCATGTCGTTGCGTGGTGCAACGGGCTCGGTCGATTTGGTCAAACTTGGTCGTTTGGGCTTAGGTCATTTATTCTAATGCTTCGACAGGTTTGGACTTCATCATGGGTAAGCATGATGTGTTTATGCTATTTTACGCTTTCATGTGTCGAGCGGTGCTATGTGATGTGTTTCTTGTCTGTGTGGCTGCAGGACATCGAGCGGAGTCGTGGCGAGACACGGTGGACCGGACTAGGCGCAGGTGGCGCTGAGGTCAGAACGGTCAGGATGTGTCGAAGACGACGTGGACTCGAGGTGGTTGCGAGGCGTGCAAGACAAGGAGCGCGGAAGCTTCCCGGAAGGTGCAGGAGGGGCGAAACGGGAATTTCGCAAGGCTGCACAAGCGGGAGCGGGCTCCGTTGGATTTAGCCGGCGTAACGGGGCGGAGACCCGTTAGCCATGGGCTATAAAAGGAGAGGAGGGGCTGCATGCCCATTTGAGCACTTGTAAGGAATTAGGGTTTACACTAGTCAAAAGAGGCTTTGGGAAGGTTGTTTCCTTTAGCTCTTTAGTTGGTGTGAGTTGGTGGAGGCAGAGTGTGCTCCCTCTGTTGTCCTCTACGATGGTTTCTAGGTGTGAGTTCTAGTGGGTGTTCTTCCTCCCTCCATGGATGAGTGTGTGTTCTTGAGTTGAGAGAGTGAGGAGATGGATTGAGAGTCTTGTAATCATTCCTCTGTATTCAATCGTGTCATCGGGACTCCTCTGTATTCATTGTGATCCAAGAAATGAAGATCTGAAGTTTGGTTCCTCTCTGTCGTAGCTTCTGTTCTTCGTTCTTCATTTTGGGTGATTTGCTCTCTTTTGATTTTCGAGTTCTTGATTGCTGGAGAGTGCCAAAATGGGTTGCTATGACATGGGTGATGCTTAAAAGCCATTTGGCTAGTTAACTCCAAGAGCAAACCAAGTTTTAATCTCAGATTTTCATTGTTTGCCTCCTCTGTTCATCTTTTCTCTTTCTAGGTTTTTGTCCAGATTTTGACTCCCTTGTTAAGATGGCTTGAAATTTGGTATGAAGAGTCCAGAGGCTATTAAATAGCTACCCTCAAAATTTCATAGCCAAAGGATCAACGGTTTGGGAGTAATTGGATTTTTGGCTCAGCTCGGGCAAAATTTCAGATTTTTACCCAAATCTGAAATTCGTGTTTCTTGAAAGTGGTTTCTTGAAATTGGCTCTTGGCTTAGTCTTCTGGGAGTATTCCCTAGCTATCCTCAAAGTTTCCCAAGCCAAGAATCAAAGAATCTTGCAAATTTCTCAGTTTTCAGATTCATTGTCTGAAAATTTCTGTTTGCTGTTTTTCCTCGAGAGGTACTACCGCTCGTCCCAGCGGTACTACCGCTTGCAGCCAGACTTGCGCTGAATTTGTTTTTCTTGATTGCTTCTTTCTGGGTCTAGTTTTTCCTTGTCTCTGTGATGTCCAGTAAGGGTTTATTTTCTCCTTCATAGCTCCCATAGCTATTGGAGAAGAAGATAATTGTTGGGGGCGATTTTTAAAGATCGACATTCACCCCCCCTCTGTCGCCATTTCGGTCCAACAATTTACTTAGCCAAGTTGTACTTTACAGACTTGTGGTTGTACTGTTTTACATAGGAGGTCATGACAAGATTCAGTCCTTAGTGGTATCTGGGCGGTTCTACCACAAACCACACTCTCGTGCACACCTGCACCATACCCCCGAACCATCCGCCCAGATAAATAAGCAATTTGAGATTTTTGGGAGTATAAAATAATCATATCCAGCATATACCAGTCATTACCACCATGACTGCCGAACCACATTTTCTCATGATTAAAGTGATGCTTGGGCGCTTTCGCACCCATGAGTATCTAAACATTACTAAGCATGACATATAATTACGGACTTATTTTCGAAAGGTTACTATTATAATTTTTGCTAGGGCGACAAGGTTTACAAATTCAAATATTCCAAAGGAGGGGTAATATTAATCAAGGTACACAATGGGATATAACTAGAATCTTAAATTAAACATGTATTTGCATATAAAATAACAGCATGCAATTTGATAATTTAAACAAAAATAATTTGCAGAAAATGTAGGTTCAACATGATCAAAGTATTGACTCGCCTTACGCGGTTTACCGCGGTCTTGAGTTCACACAATGATTTCTCTTGAGCTTCTGATCTCTATCTTCACTTCGAGCTTTAATCTCGCTGGGTCCACTGAATCTTCACGACTTCCAATTTCTAATTACGCGACAAACGAATGAATCCAAACGAAAGCAAATAACTCAAGAGATCCAATAAATCCGAATAAACTCAATTTTTGTTTTATCATTAGTTAATAGATGATTTGGGTGATTTGAGGCAAGGCCGGTGGCAGAAAACGATGACTCGATCTTTTATTAACAGTTTTTTTTATTTTTATATTTATCAAGGAAGTTCCATGAGTTAAGATGGACCTATGAGTAGGTATTATTTTGTCGAGTGTTACTTTTCAGGGTATTTTGGCTTCTCGAATTAACTTTAGAGTCTAGGTGTACATCATTTTATGGGGTGACATTTTATGTATCCTTAGTTACTGCTTAGTGCAGATTAAGTTTTAAAGGAAAAGATTGTATATAAGTACATTTAGGTGATGACCTGGCTTGCTATTAAATATACCATTGGTATTTATTTGATGGTGGCATGTTAATTGTTGGAGTACATGTTTTAGTTATTATTGAGGGTAATCTTTTAACTTAAAGCTTTGTTTTTATTGCTTTAACATAACATCCAATGCATTTCCTTAAAGTTTAATATATTTTTAATTATGTTCCTTATTAAACTTGGACTTTAAACAAAATCACATTTTATTAATGCCTCCAATTTGATAATTAGACCTTAAATAAATATTTAAGCTACATTAGTTGCTTACACAATAAATAATCAATATTATTCTTAAGTAACCCTATTTTATACCTTAATTAAATTTATTAGCCTCTCTACATTATTTCCTTAACTTTAACTTGGATGCATTATTATCATTTTTATTATTATTATTGTTACTAAGTTAAAATTACCATTTAAGACTTCATGCTCAGTAGTATATTAACAATAGTGCCTATATCTTTAATGGGGTCTATGGTGGATACAAAACCTTCACTAATATCTATATCTACAAGGGTATACTTTTAGCAATTCATATGCCACTTAGCATATGTTCCAGTATCCGGATTGACGTTGGATATTAATGGTATACTAATTATTTTCGAGGTTTACCTAATCGTATGCCAGGAGACATTAATTTAAATTTCAACCGTTAAACATCATTGAGCTAGTACTCACTTAATTTTTCATATGCCTTTAATTTTATATTTTGATGTATAGGTAAACTTTATTTAAATCCCCAAATTAATTTTATTAACTTTCTTACTTTATTTTCTAACTGTTGCCTAACTGGAATGTGTTAAAAAAAATACACAGAAATATGGGCAGTGAGGATTCGAACCTGTGACTTATGTGTTGAGTGCTCCAGAGTTGACCAATTGGGCAGCTGCCCATTGTGACTTAAGTGGGGAAGTCATTACCCAAGAGATGAGAGGAAACTGGGCTAAGACAGAGGGGCCGTCGGCCGAAACAGAGGATAACGGCGGCGCCGTGGGGGTGAACTCGCCGGCGGCATTTGATGGCCGGAGAGGCGATGAAAACCACCAAGATGGGGCAAGGCGGAGATGAGCATGCTACAAGAGGCGCCACCGTGAGCCGGGGTGGGGTGTAGAGGGCTCGGCGGTGGCTTCGGTTGGCCGGAGCCAAGGAAGGAACGGGGCGCCGGTGCCTGCGGGGAGGAAGGAGAGAAACCGCGTGCGCACGAGCTGTAGGAGGTCAAGGGGAATCTTATTGGGTGTTTGTCCATGCCGGAGCAAGGGCGAGGTGAGCCGGCGGCGAGGACCCCGGGGTGGCGCAGGCATGTGCATGGCGCCGGCGACGTAACGGTAGCGGGGGCTTCGGCCAGCGATCGGGGAAGCTTCGGGGAGGCGTGGCGGTGCTCCCCCTCAGAGGAATTAGGCCGAGGTGTCACGGAGGAAGAATGGGGCGGGCGGTGGTGGCGGCGACCGGCAATGGGGAAGATAGCCGCTCCGGCGAGCACGGCGGTTCTTGGGGCAATTCCTTGCAGTGGAAGGATGAGAGGGCGTAGAGGCGCAAAGTGGCACGGCCGGATTGGCCGGGGTTTTGCCGGATGGCCGGGGCGGCGTGGAGGCATAGGCGGCGGTGGCTTGCTTGCGAGTGGAGTGGGAAGAAGGGGGAGGAGTAGCGCGGGGAGCAAGGGGGTCGGGGCCTCTAATAGCGACGACGGAATACCGTAGCTCCACTATGGCTGACGACCAAGGATGACGGGACGGCGAAGCAGGCGCGCGCGCAGGGCATGGGGAACTCAGGAGCAGGTGGGGAAACGCGATGGGAACACGGGCGTGACACAGGGGAATGGCGCGGCGCAGGTTCGGCGATGTGCGCGCAGGCGGCGTGACGCGCACACAGGCGCTGCGGGGCCAGGTGACGAAGCTTCGGCGTGGGCGGTGAGATGACAGGAAAAAGAAGTGTGTCCGAAGGAAGAAGAGGCCTGCTGTGGGGGGAAAAGAAAAGGGGAGGAGGAAGAGAGGGAAGGGATGGGGCCCGCGTGTAAGAGTAAAAGGGGTAAGGGAAACGGGTAGAAAAAGGAAGAGACCGCATGGTTTTGGGAAAATAGGGGGAAATAATTAATAAAATTGGGAAATTGGGTTTCTAAAAGTTTGTGTATTTTAAAAACTCTTTTTCTTCCATCCTAGTTCTAAAATAGTCTTGAATCCTTTGGCTTATAATTTATGTATATATATATATAGACACACACTTGAGTTGCACTTTTAATTTAACTATTTCCCTTTAACTAATCTATAACATATGCTTTGATTCTACAAATATATTTCTGAACTACCAATTCAGAGTTTGAACTCACCCAGCTTTACTTAAATTTTTAAATCACATTCTCCTTCCTTTTTGTGGGTTGACTGAGCTATATCAAAAATGATTTCTTGGCCTTATTTATTATTATCCATTTCTACTCTTTAAATAAGGCTTTGATTTAGTGAAGTATAGTGAATTTTAGGTTGTCAGGGTTAAACCTCATTTAAATTACTTTATATTCATTTATTTATTCTTGGTGGCTATTTTGCGCTCGAAAACTATTTCCAGTTATTTATTTGCTCAGCACAAAACTCAGAAAGACTCAAATAAGATTTCTACAAAATTCAAATGGCAGCGCAAACAAAATTTTTTTTTAAATTACCCAATTTTTTAAACATCCAAAACTTGGGATGTTACACATGTGCCCACGAACACAAACTGAATTCTGAAAGAGACCCCGCTACGCAGCCGACTTCCAACCTCTGCGCCACCCAAACCACTTTTCCAAAAATTATGAATGAAATATAGAAGATAGTTGTCGAAGGTCTCTACAACTTTCATATTCATGGGTTCTGCAGGAAAAATCATCTTCTTTACCTAATCTTTCAATCTCCACTAACTGCCCGAACACGAAAGATCAGGCCGCACAGCAACATGGAAACGCTCATAACTTCTAAACCGTTCGTTGGAATGAAGTGAATGACCAGAAATCCCCATACTTCGCATGAAAGATCCCCTAACATGCAGAACACAATGGACGATGCAAATCGAGCTATTAACCGAAAAACCGACCTGATTGAGAAATCGTTAAAAACAAAAGGGGGGAAAATGTTGGTTACTCTTGGAGACCACAGAAGGATGCTTGGAACGCCAGCACGAAACACCCCACTCCTCTCCTCCTCCTCCTTCCTCTTGCTCATCGTCCCACCTCCTTTCCGTTTTTTCTCTTTTTAGACAAATTTGCCGCCCTCACACGCATTCAAGATTCAACGGAAGGAAAAGAAAATTCCATGAATCTGTTAAATACTTTTGATAATGCCGAATCGACATCTAGGGCATCACAATTAGTTTCTATTCATGCCTCGATTTCATATGTATCGAGTCTACAGTGCCCATTGCAACCTATTGTGGTGGAAAGTCTAACACCGAATCAGACGGATTTTATAAGCCTAGAGAATTGCGCTACAACACATATGAAGTGAATTCAGTGGGTTGAGTGGCGCTCAGTTTCATTTCGTGCCGCAATTTCGTACACGTGGAGTCTGTAGAACCCGTTGTGGTGGAAAGTTTAACACTGACTCTGATGGATTTGAAATGCTTGCTGAAATGGGCAAGGGTGCGTATGAAGTCAATTTGCGATGTTTGGCACCCAATTTCATTTCATGCCTCGATTTCATATGCACGGGGTTTGCTGTACCCGTTGCAACCCGTTGTGGTGGAGTGTTTAACACGGACTCAGACGGATTCGAAATGCCTGCCACATGAGCTACAGTGCATATGATTCCATTCATGGTGTTTGGCACTCAGTTTTGTTTCATACCTCGATTTCATACGCATCAAGTCTACTATACCCGTTGGGTGGAAAGTATAACTCTGACTCGAACATAGCTG
The DNA here is from genome assembly GCA_017311315.1 of Dendrocalamus latiflorus. Lineage (NCBI taxonomy): Eukaryota > Viridiplantae > Streptophyta > Magnoliopsida > Poales > Poaceae > Dendrocalamus > Dendrocalamus latiflorus. Next base: position 26,157,399 of record CM029626.1, read on the forward strand.
AAATGCGTGCCGAAATGAGCTACGACCTATATGATGTCAATTTCGGGTGTTTGGCGCTCTGTATTATTTCCTTCCTGCAAACTGTTGCGGTGAAAATTTTAACACCGAGTCGGACAGATTTGAAATGCTTGCCGAAGTGAGCTAGTGCATACGTGAAGTCCATTTGGGTTGTTGGCACTCGGTTTTGTTTTGTGCCTTTGTTCCGAACACACTAAGTCTGTTGTCCCCGATGCAACCTGCTATGGTGGAAAGTTTCGCGTCGACTCGGACTCATTCAAAATGCATGCCGAAAGGAGTTAGGGGGCATATGAAGTTTGTTCGTGGTGTTACCTCTTAGTTTGTGTTCATGTGTCGATTTTGTACGCGTCGACTCTATAGTACCAGCAGCAGCAGTTGTGGTGGAAAGCTTTACGCGTACTCGGACGCATTCGTAATATGTGCCAAAATGAGCTGGGGCACAAATGAAGTTAGTTCGTGGTGTTGGCACTCCGTTTTAATTCGTGCCTCGATTTCATACGCTTCGAGTCTACACTACACATTGCAACCTGCTGTGGTGGAGTGTTTTACACCGACTAAGGTGGATTCGAAATGCATGCCAAAATGAGCTAGGGCTCATACGAAGCCAATTCGTGTTTTTCGTACTCAGTTCAATTCGCGCCACAATTTGGTAAGCATCTCGTCTTAGCACTCATTACAACCTGTTGTGGTGGAAAACTGACTCATGTGCCCACTAACAGAAACTGAATTCTGAAAGAGACCCCGCTACGCTGCCGACTTCCAACCTCTGCACCACCCAAACCACTTTTCCAAAAAATTATGAATGAAATATAGAAGATAGCTGTCGAAGGTCTCTACAACTTTCATATTCATGGGTTCTGCAGGAAAAATCATCTTCTTTACCTAATCTTTCAATCTCCACTAACTGCCCGAACACGAAAGATCAGGCCGCACAGCAACATGGAAATGCTCATAACTCCTAAACCGTTCGTTGGAATGAAGTGAATGACCAGAAATCCCCATACTTCGCATGAAAGATCCCCTAACATGCAGAACACAATAGACGACGCAAATCGAGCTATTAACCGAAAAACTGACCTGATTGAGAAATCGTTAAAAACAAAAGGGGGGAAAATGTTGGTTACACTTGGAGACCATAGAAGGATGCTTGGAACGCCAGCACGAAACACCCCACTCCTCTCCTTCTCCTCCTCCTTCCTCTTGCTCATCGTCCCACCTCCTTTCCGTTTTTTCTCTTTTTAGACAAATTTGCCGCCCTCACACGCATTCAAGATTCAACGGAAGGAAAAGAAAATTCCATGAATCTGTTAAATACTTTTGAAAATGCCGAATCAACATCTAGGGCATCACAATTAGTTCCTATTCATGCCTCGATTTCATATGTATCAAGTCTACAGTGCCCATTGCAACCTGTTGTGGTGGAAAGTCTAACACCGACTCAGACGGATTTTATATGCCTTGAGAAATGGGCTACAACACATATGAAGTGAATTCAGTGGGTTGAGTGGCGCTCAGTTTCATTTCGCGCCGCAATTTCGTACACGTGGAGTCTGTAGAACCCGTTGTGGTGTAAAGTTTAACACTGACTCAGATGGAATTGATATGCTTGCCGAAATGGGCAAGGGTGCGTGTGAAGTCAATTTGCGATGTTTGGCACCCAGCTTCATTTCATGCCTCGATTTCATATGCACGGGGTTTGTTGTACCCGTTGCAACCCGTTGTGGTGGAAAGTTTAACGTGGACTCAGACGGATTTGAAATGCTCGCCAAATGAGCTACAACGTATATGATGTCAATTTCGGGCATTTGGCGCTCGGTATTGTTTCGTGCCTGCAAACTGTTGTGGTGAAAAGTTTTACACCGAGTCGAACGGATTCGAAATGCATGCCGAAGTGAGCTAGTGCATACGTGAAGTCTATTTGGGTTGTTGGCACTCAGTTTTGTTTTGTGCCTCTATTGTCCCCGATGCAACCTGCTATGGTGGAAAGTTTTACGCCGACTCGGACTCACTCAAAATGCATGCCGAAATGAGTTAGGGTGCATATGATGTTTGTTCGTGGTGTTACCTCTTTGTTTGTATTCATGTGTCGATTTTGTACGCGTCGAGTCTATAGTACCAGCAGCAACTGTTGTGGGGGAAAGTTTTACGCGTACTCGGACGTATTCATAATATGTGCCAAAATGGCCTAGGGCACAAATGAAGTTAGTTCGTGGTGTTGGCGCTCCGTTTCATTTCGTGTCTCGATTTCATACGCTTCGTGTCTACACTACACATTGCAACCTGTTATGGTGGAATGTTTTACACTGACATAGGTGGATTCGAACTGCATGCCAAAATGAGATAGGGCTCATACGAAGCCAATTCATGTTGTTCGCACTTAGTCTCAATTCACGCCACAATTTCGTAAGCATCTCGTCTTAGCACTCATTACAACCTGTTGTGGTGGAAAACTGACTCATGTGCCCATGAACAGAAACTGAATTCTAAAAGACACCCCACTACACATCCGACATCCAACCTCTGCGCCACCCAAACCACTTTTCCAAAAATTATGAATGAAGTATAGCAGATAGTTGTCGAAGGTCTCTACAACTTTCATATTCATGGGTTCTGCAAGAAAAATCATTTTCCTTGTCTAATCTTTCAATCTCCACTGACTGCCCGAACTCGAAAGATCAGACCTCGCAGCATCATGGAAACGCTCATAACTACTAAACCGTTCGTTGGAATGAAGTGAACGACCAGAAATCCCCATATTTCACATGAAAGATCCCCTAGCATGCAGAACACAATAGACGACACAAATCGAGGGATTCACCGAAAAACTGACCTGATTGAGAAACCGCTAAGAACCAAATCGGAAAAATGTTAGTTACTCCAGGAGACCACAGAAAGATCCTTGGAACGCCAGCACGAAACACCCCACTCCTGATACGGGGTGGGGTCCCGATCTTCTCAGTGAGGAACCGTGGATAGTTGATGCGAAGTAGACGATGTCGCTAGTTGAACACTCGCGCCAATGCACGAACCATCAACTCTTCAGAATACGCCCAAAACACACCGGATAATTGTTCGTTGCGAGACCACAAACGACGAACGCCAAGTCCCCAATTCCCAATGGAACGACGGCTTGACCATGAATTGCAGAACGAACAATGGATCGCCTAGTTCTCTCTCAAAGTCCTCGCATGAACTCTGTTGTTGAAAGAACAAGCAATAGCAATGTTTCAATCTTATGCATAAAATTGGTCCCCTTCTAAAGGCTACCAATACAAGGCTTATATAGCCCCTTGGGACGTCCATATGGTCCCCAAACCAATTACAACTCAACCCTATATGGTTTTGGATACGAACTCTCACAAAAAGAAAAGTATATTTTTCACCCGTCATCTTGTTTTGGTCATAACTTTTTATCCGTGACGAATTTGTAGGTGGTACTAGATCCATTACGTAGCCCTTGAAATTATCTTTCCAACGAGTCAAGAACACCTGAATCGAACTCCGTTTGTGAAAGTTATGGACTTTTTAGTAACTGCCTGTCAGGCTGTCCCGAACCGAATCCGAATTGAATTCTGAGTTGAATCCGAGTTTGAAATGGGTTTAGCACGTGGGAAGTCCGAATTTGGCTTGAAAATCTTATCCAAAACTTGTAGTTTAAGTTCTTGGCCTTCTCCCCTTTTGCTCTCCCACTGCATGGGCTTCTTTCCTCCTTGATCAGCTGCATGGGTTGCTTGGCTTTCTTCTTTCCATTCCCATGGGCTTTGAGCTTTTTGTTCTTGGTAGCAAATATGATTAACCTCCCTGTGCTTCTCCATTGCTTTGGCCCTGGAATCATCATAATATTCAAATTAATCATGTGCGTATCCGCATCAACTCCCCTCCTTCTCCTCCTTCCTCTTGCTCATCGTCCCACCTCCTTCTCTGTTTTTTCCCTTTTTAGACAAATTTGCAGCCCTCACACGCATTCAGGATTCAATGGAAGAAAAAGAAAATTCAATGAATCTATTAAATACTTTTGAAAATGCCGAATCAACATCTAGGGCATTACAATTAGTTTCTATTCGTGCCTCGATTTTATATGTATCAAGTCTACAGTGCCCCTTGCAACCTATTGTGGTGGAAAGTCTAACACCGACTCAGACGGATTTAATATGCCTAGAGAAATGAGCTACAACACATACGAAGTGAATTCAGTGGGTTGAGTGGCGCTCAGTTTCATTTCGTGCCGCAATTTCGTACACTTGGACTCTGTAGCACCCGTTGTGGTGAAAGTTTAACGCTGACTCAGATGGATTTGAAATGCTTGCCGAAATGGGCAAGCGTGCGTGTGAAGTCAATTTGCGATGTTTGGCACCCAGCTTCATTTCATGCCTCGATTTCATACGCACGGGGTTTGCTGTACCCGTTGCAACCCGTTGTGGTGGAATGTTTAACGTGGAGTCAAACGGATTCGAAATGCTTACCAAATGAGCTACAGTGCGTATGATTCCATTCAGGGTGTTCGGCACTCAGTTTTGTTTCACACCTGCATTTCATACGCATCAAGTCTATTATACCCGTTGGGTGGAAAGTATAACTCCGACTCGAACATAGTTGAAATGCGTGCCGAAATGAGCTACAACGTATATGATGTCAATTTCGGGCGTTTAGCGCTCGGTATTGTTTCGTGCCTGCAAACTGTTGTGGTGAAAAGTTTAATACCGAGTCGGACGGATTCGAAATGCATGCCGAAGTGAGCTAGTGCATACGTGAAGTCCATTTGGGTTGTTGGCACTCGGTTTTGTTTCGTGCCTCCGTTCCGAACGCACTTAGTCTATTGTCCCCGATGCAACCTGGTATGGTGGAAAGTTTTACGCCAAGTCGGACTCATTCAAAATGCATGCCGAAATGAGTTAGGGTGCATATGAAGTTTGTTCGTGGTGTTACCTCTTTGTTTGTATTCATGTGTCGATTTTGTACGCGTCGAGTCTATAGTACGAGCAGCAACTGTTGTGGGGGAAAGTTTTACGCGTACTCGGACGCATTCGTAATATGTGCCAAAATGGGCTAGGGCACAAATGAAGTTAGTTCGTGGTGTTGGCGCTCCGTTTCAATTCGTGTCTCGATTTCATACGCTTCGTGTCTACACTACGCATTGCAACCTGTTATGGTGGAATGTTTTACACCGACTTAGGTGGATTCGAACTGCATGCCAAAATGAGGTAGGGCTCATACGAAGCCAATTCGTGTTGTTCGCACTCAGTCCCAATTCACGCCACAATTTCGTAAGCGTCTCGTCTTAGCACTCATTACAACCTGTTGTGGTGGAAAACTAACTCATGTGCCCAGGAACACAAACTGAATTCTAAAAGACACCCCGCTAGACAGCCGACATCCAACCTCTGCGCCAACCAAACCACTTTTCCAAAAATTATGAATGAAATGTAGTAGATAGTTGTCGAAGGTCTCTACAACTTTTGTATTCATGGGTTCTGCCGGAAAAATCATCTTCCTTTTCTAATCTTTCAATCTCCATTGACTGCCCGAACTCGAAAGATCAGACCGCGCAGCATCATGGAAACGCTCATAACTACTAAATCGTTCGTTGGAATGAAGTGAACGACCAAAAATCCCCATATTTCGCATGAAAGATCCCCTAGCTTGCAGAACAGAATAGACGACACAAATCGAGCGATTCACCGAAAAACTGACCTGGTTGAGAAACCGCTAAGAACCAAAGGGGAAAAATGTTGGTTACTCTTGGAGACCACAGAAGATCCTTGGAACGCCAGCACGAAACACCCCACTCCCCGCCTTCTCCTCCTCCTTCCTCTTGCTCATCGTCCCACCTCCTTCTCTGGTTTTTCTCTTTTTACACAAATTTGTAGCCCTCACACGCATTCAGGATTCAACGGAAGAAAAAGAAAATTCCATGAATCTGTTCAATACTTTTGAAAATGCCGACTCAACATCTAGGGCATTACAATTAGTTTCTATTCATGCCTCAATTTCATATGTATCAAGTCTACAGTGCCCATGCAACCTATTGTGGTGGAAAGTCTAACACCGACTCAGACGGATTTAATATGCCTAGAGTAATGAGCTACAACGCATATGAAGTGAATTCAGTGGGTTGAGTTGCGCTCAGTTTCATTTCGTGCCGCAATTTCGTACACATGGAGTCTGTTGCACCCGTTGTGGTGGAAAGTTTAACGCTGACTCAGATGGATTTGAAATGCTTGCCGAAATGGGCAAGGGTGCGTGTGAAGTCAATTTGCGATGTTTGGCACTCATCTTCATTTCATGCCTCGATTTCATATGCACGGGGTTTGTTGTACCCGTTGCAACCCGTTTGTGGTGGAGTGTTTAACACGGACTCAGACGGATTCGAAATGCCTGCCAAATGAGCTACAGTGCACATGATTCCATTGAGGGTGTTTGGCACTCAGTCTTGTTTCATACCTCGATTTGATACGCATCACGTCTATTATACCCATTGCGTGGAAAGTATAACTCTGACTCGAACATTGTTGAAATGCGTGCCGAAATGAGCTACAACGTATATGATGTCAATTTCGGGCGTTTGGCGCTCGGTATTGTTTCGTGCCTGCAAACTGTTGTGGTGAAAAGTTTAACACCGAGTCGGACGCATTCGAAATGCATGCCGAAGTGAGCTAGTGCATACGTGTAGTCCATTTGGGTTGTTGGCACTCGGTTTTGTTTTGTGCCTCTGTTCCGAACGCACTAAGTCTATTGTCCACGATGCAACCTGCAATGGTGGAAAGTTTTACGCCGACTTGGACTCATTCAAAATGCATACCGAAATGAGTTAGGGTGCTTATGAAGTTTGTTCGTGGTGTTACCTCTTTGTTTGTATTCATGTGTCGATTTTGTACGCGTCGAGTCTATAGTACCAGCAGCAACTGTTGTGGGGGAAAGTTTTACGCGTACTCGGACGCATTCGTAATATGTGCCAAAATGGGCTAGGGCACAAATGAAGTTAGTTCGTGGTGTTGGCGCTCCGTTTCAATTCGTGTCTCGATTTCATACGCTTCGTGTCTACACTACGCACTGCAACCTGTTATGGTGGAATGTTTTACACCGACTTAGGTGGATTCGAACTGCATGCCAAAATGAGGTAAGGCTCATACGAAGCCAATTCGTGTTGTTCGCACTCAGTCCCAATTCACGCCACAATTTCGTAAGCATCTCGTCTCAGCACTCATTACAACCTGTTGTGGTTGAAAACTGACTGATGTGCCCATGAACAGAAACTGAATTCTAAAAGACACCCCGCTACACAGCCGAAATCCAACCTCTGCGCCACCCAAACCACTTTTCCAAAAATTATGAATGAAATATAGCAGATAGTTGTCGAAGGTCTCTACAACTTTCATATTCATGGGTTCTGCAGGAAAAATCATCTTCCTTGTCTAATCTTTCAATCTCCACTGACTGCCCGAGCTCGAAAGATCAGACCGCGCAGCATCATGGAAACGCTCACAACTACTAAACTGTTCATTGGAATGAACTGAACGACCAGAGATCCACATATTTCGCATGAAACATCCCCTAGCTTGCAGAACACAATAGACGACACAAATCGAGCGATTCACCGAAAAACTGACCTGGTTGAGAAACCGCTAAGAACCAAAGGGGAAAAATGTTGGTTACTCTTGGAGACCACAGAAAGATCCTTGGAACGCCAGCACGAAACACCCCACTGCCCTCCTTCTCCTCCTCCTTCCTCTTGCTCATCGTCGCACCTCCTTCTCTGGTTTTTCTCTTTTTACACAAATTTGCAGCCCTCACACGCATTCAGGATTCAACGGAAGAAAAAGAAAATTCCATGAATCTATTAAATACTTTTGAAAATGCCGAATCAACATCTAGGGCATTACAATTAGTTTCTATTCGTGCCTCGATTTCATATGTATCAAGTCTACAGTGCCCCTTGCAACCTGTTGTGGTGGAAAGTCTAACACCGACTCAGACGGATTTAATATGCCTAGAGAAATGAGCTACAACGCATATGAAGTGAATTCAGTGGGTTGAGTGGCGCTCAGTTTTGTTTCGTGCCGCAATTTCGTACACGTGGAGTCTGTAGCACCCGTTGTGGTGGAAAGTTTAACGCTGACTCAGACGGATTTGAAATGCTTGCCGAAATGGGCAAGGGTGCGTCTGAAGTCAATTTGCCATGTTTGGCACTCAGCTTCATTTCATGCCTCGATTTCATATGCACGGGGTTTGTTGTACCCGTTGCAACCCGTTGTGGTGGAGTGTTTAACACGGACTCAGACGGATTCGAAATGCCTGCCAAATGAGCTACAGTGCACATGATTCCATTGAGGGTGTTTGGCACTCAGTCTTGTTTCATACCTCGATTTGATACGCATCAAGTCTATTATACCCGTTGCGTGGAAAGTATAACTCTGACTCGAGCATTGTTGAAATGCGTGCCGAAATGAGCTACAACGTATATGATGTCAATTTCGGGCGTTTGGCGCTCAGTATTGTTTCGTGCCTGCAAACTGTTGTGGTGAAAAGTTTAACACCGAGTCGGACGCATTCGAAATGCATGCCGAAGTGAGCTAGTGCATACGTGTAGTCCATTTGGGTTGTTGGCACTCGGTTTTGTTTTGTGCCTCTGTTCCGAACGCACTAAGTCTATTGTCCACGATGCAACCGGCAATGGTGGAAAGTTTTACGCCGACTTGGACTCATTCAAAATGCATGCCGAAATGAGTTAGGGTGCATATGAAGTTTGTTCGTGGTGTTACCTCTTTGTTTGTATTCATGTGTCGATTTTGTACGCGTCGAGTCTATAGTACCAGCAGCAACTGTTGTGGGGGAAAGTTTTACGCGTACTCGGACGCATTCGTAATATGTGCCAAAATGGGCTAGGGCACAAATGAAGTTAGTTCGTGGTGTTGGCGCTCCGTTTCAATTCGTGTCTCGATTTCATACGCTTCGTGTCTACACTACGCATTGCAACCTGTTATGGTGGAATGTTTTACACCGACTTAGGTGGATTCGAACTGCATGCCAAAATGAGGTAAGGCTCATACGAAGCCAATTCATGTTGTTCGCACTCAGTCCCAATTCACGCCACAATTTCGTAAGCATCTCGTCTCAGCACTCATTACAACCTGTTGTGGTTGAAAACTGACTGATGTGCCCATGAACAGAATCTGAATTCTAAAAGACACCCCGCTACACAGCCGACATCCAACCTCTGCGCCACCCAAACCACTTTTCCAAAAATTATGAATGAAATATAGCAGATAGTTGTCGAAGGTCTCTACAACTTTCATATTCATGGGTTCTGCAGGAAAAATCATCTTCCTTGTCTAATCTTTCAATCTCCACTGACTGCCCGATCTCGAAAGATCAGACCGCGCAGCATCATGGAAACGCTCACAACTACTAAACTGTTCATTGGAATGAACTGAACGACCAGAAATCCACATATTTCGCATGAAACATCCCCTAGCTTGCAGAACACAATAGACGACACAAATCGAGCGATTCACCGAAAAACTGACCTGGTTGAGAAACCGCTAAGAACCAAAGGGGAAAAATGTTGGTTACTCTTGGAGACCACAGAAAGATCCTTGGAACACCAGCGCGAAACACCCCACTGCCCTCCTTCTCCTCGTCCTTCCTCTTGCTCATCGTCCCACCTCCTTCTCTGGTTTTTCTCTTTTTACACAAATTTGCAGCCCTCACACGCATTCAGGATTCAACGGAAGAAAAAGCAAATTACATGAATCTATTAAATACTTTTGAAAATGCCGAATCAACATCTAGGGCATTACAATTAGTTTCTATTCGTGCCTCGATTTCATATGTATCAAGTCTACAGTGCCCCTTGCAACCTGTTGTGGTGGAAAGTCTAACATCGACTCAGACGGATTTAATATGCCTAGAGAAATGAGCTACAACGCATATGAAGTGAATTCAGTGGGTTGAGTGGCGCTCAGTTTTGTTTCGTGCCGCAGTTTCGTACACGTGGAGTCTGTAGCACCCGTTGTGGTGGAAAGTTTAACGCTGACTCAGACGGATTTGAAATGCTTGCCGAAATGGGCAAGGGTGCGTGTGAAGTCAATTTGCCATGTTTGGCACCCAGCTTCATTTCATGCCTCGATTTCATACGCACGGGGTTTGCTGTACCCGTTGCAACCCGTTGTGGTGGAATGTTTAACGTGGACTCAGACGGATTCGAAAATGCTTGCCAAATGAGCTACAGTGCGTATGATTCCATTTAGGGTGTTCGGCACTCAGTTTTGTTTCACACCTGGATTTCATACGCATCAAGTCTATTATACCCGTTGGGTGGAAAGTATAACTCTGACTCGAACATAGCTGAAATGTGTTCCAAAATGTGCTACAACGTATATGATGTCAATTTCAGGCGTTTAGCGCTTGGTATTGTTTCGTGCCTGCAAACTGTTGTGGTGAAAAGTTTAACACCGAGTCGGACTGATTCGAAATGCATGCCGAAGTGAGCAAGTGCATACGTGAAGTCCATTTGGGTTGTCGGCACTCGTTTTTGTTTTGTGCCTCCGTTCCGAACGCACTAAGTCTATTGTCCCCGATGCAACCTGCTATGGTGGAAAGTTTTACGCCGAGTCGGACTCACTCAAAATGCATGCCGAAATGAGTTAGGGTGCATATGAAGTTTGTTCGTGGTGTTACCTCTTTGTTTGTATTCATGTGTCGATTTTGTATGCGTCGAGTCTATAGTACCAGCAGCAACTGTTGTGGGGGAAACTTTTACGCGTACTCGGACGCATTCGTAATATGTGCCAAAATGGGCTAGGGCACAAATGATGTTAGTTCGTGGTGTTGGCACTCCGTTCAATTGGTGTCTCGATTTCATACGCTTCGTGTCTACACTACGCATTGCAACCTGTTATGGTGGAATGTTTTACGCCGACTTTGGTGGATTCGAACTGCATGCCAAAATGAGGTAGGGCTCATACGAAGCCAATTCGTGTTGTTCGCACTCAGTCCCAATTCACGCCACAATTTCGTAAGCATCTCATCTTAGCGCTCATTACAACCTGTTGTGGTCGAAAACTGACTCATGTGCCCATGAACAGAAACTGAATTCTAAAAGAAACCCCGCTACACAGCCGACATCCAACCTCTGCGCCAACCAAACCACTTTTCCAAAAATTATGAATGAAATATAGCAGATAGTTGTCGAACGTCTCTACAACTTTCGTATTCATGAGTTCTGCAGGAAAAATCACCTTCCTTGTCTAATCTTTCAATCTCCATTGACTGCCCGAACTCGAAAGATCAGACCGCGCAGCATCATGGAAACACTCTCAACTACTAAACAGTTCGTTGGAATGAAGTGAACGACCAGAAATCCACATATTTCGCATGAAAGATCCCCTAGCTTGCAGAACGCAATAGACGACACAAATCGAGCGATTCATCGAAAAACTAACCTGCTTGAGAAACCGCTAAGAACCAAAGGGGAAAAATGTTGGTTACTCTTGGAGACCACAGAAAGATCCTTCGAACGCCAGCACGAAACACCCCACTGCCCTCCTTCTCCTCCTCCTTCCGTTTGCTCATCTACCCACCTCCTTCTCTGGTTTTTCTCTTTTTAGACAAATTTGCAGCCCTCACACGCATTCAGGATTCAACGGAAGAAAAAGAAAATTCCATGAATCTATTAAATACTTTTGAAAATGCCGAATCAACACCTAGGGCATTACAATTAGTTTCTATTCATGCCTCGATTTCATATGTATCAAGTCTACAGTGCCCCTTGCAACGTATTGTGGTGGAAAGTATAACACCGACTCAGACGGATTTAATATGCCTAGAGAAATGAGCTACAACGCATATGAAGTGAATTCAGTGGGTTGAGTGGCGCTCAGTTTCATTTCGTGCCGCAATTTCGTACACGTGGAGTCTGTAGCACCCGTTGTGGTGGAAAGTTTAACGCTGACTCAGATGGATTTGAAATGCTTGCCGAAATGGGGAAGGGTGCGTGTGAAGTCAATTTGCGATGTTTGGCACCCAGCTTCATTTCATGCCTCGATTTCATATGCACGGGGTTTGCTGTACCCGTTGCAACCCGTTGTGGTGGAGTGTTTAACACGGACTCAGACGGATTCGAAATGCCTGCCAAATGAGCTACAGTGCACATGATTCCATTCATGGTGTTTGGCACTCAGTCTTGTTTCATACCTCGATTTGATACGCATCAAGTCTATTATACCCGTTGCGTGGAAAGTATAACTCTGACCGCCGTGTGTACCCGCCTTGTATAGCGTCATGGGTTCACATCGTTAGGTAGAATATGATTCTACGTCTAACTTGTTTTTGCAGAGAATGATGTGAATAGTATGGCCCTATATCTTATTGGAATGTATGAGATGTATGTGATGCATGTAACATTCGTTCATGGCCTGCGTGTCATGATTATTTCAGCTATTGTTAGCTGTCTATATTGTATTTAACGACCTGCGTGTCAACCTTAATGCTTGAATCTATCTTTGTAATCTTCAATTTCTAGCTATTATAGGTAGTAGCCTTGTTTTGAGGTTACAAGCTTTCAAGCATGGTGGCCTAAAGGAGTGATGTGGAGGATGGAGATCGTCTACACCTACATGGAGATGGAGATCACCATTTTTTGGGCCATACTACTTCACATTTAAATGTGTTTATCTGTGATATTATCTATCTTATTCTTATGCAATGTTTTTGTGATATGTTGCTTTGGTAGGATAGAATCCCTCATAAAATTAGGTGTTCATGCCCTTCTATATGTTGCACCAAAAGATAATGATCACCGCATGGTAGGTCTACCAAAGTAGAGTGCCATCGGTTATCATCATTATTTGGGGTAGATGTCGGACATCTACATGCGGAAGCATTTGGTTTACTTAACAAGGTTATCAAAACAGTTTTGGACCTTGGGGCATAGGTTGGGGCCGGGGTATATTGATGTCACCCAACAAGCAAGAGTTACATAGGGATGTGATTAGCAAGGTGTTGCTTACCCATGTCACTAGTTTTCTAGCCGTGATGCCAAAGCTCACTAGGAATTAGTGAAATGAGGATCTTGACCCACTATGTAACTTAGAGGGAGTTTTGTTGCAAAACACATAGTGGGAGTCTTTTGTTAAATAGTTTAATAAAAGATGAACATAAACATAGTGCTAAACTTTGCATATTCTTTGTTGTAGATCATGTCAACTAATGCCGCATCCAGTTCTTTTAATTTGCGATCTATTCTTGAGAAAGAAAAACTCAATGGAACGAACTTTATGGATTGGTATCACAACTTGAGAATTGTTCTCAAGCAAGAGCGCAAGGAGTATGTCCTTGAGTCTCCTTATCCTGATGACTTGTCTGATAATGCTACTACGGCTGCACAGAGAGCTTATGAGAAGCAAACGAATGATTGCCTTGATGTGAGCTGTCTCATACTTGCCACAATGTCCTCTGAGCTTCAGAAGCAATATGAGAACACAGATGCCTACAATATCATTGTGGGGTTGCGTGGTATGTTTGAGAACCAAGCAAGGGCTGAGAGGTTCAACACTTCAAAGTTCTTGTTTGCGTGCAGGCTTGCAGAAGGGAATCCCGTCAGCCCTCATGTGATTAAGATGATTGGCTACATTGAGAGTCTGGAAAAGCTTGGTTTTCCCCTTAGCCAAGAGTTGGCTACTGATGTGATTCTCCAGTCGCTCCCCCCGAGCTTTGAGCCATTCATACTGAACTATCACATGAACAACATGGATAAGACCTTGGCAGAGTTGCATGGGATGCTAAAAGCTGCCGAGGAAAGCATTAAGAAAAGCAGCAATCATGTGATGATGATGCAGAAAGGCAAGGGCAAGCCCAATGTCAAGAAAGGCGCGGTCAAAAGAAAGTTAGCTCCCGATGAGATCTCGAGCAGTTCTAAGGCCAAGCAAGTCAAGAAGGGCGCTACTCCTAATGCAGATTGTTACTACTGTAAGCAATCAGGTCATTGGAAAAGGAACTGCCCAAAGTACTTGGAGGATCTTGAGAAGAAGAAGGGAAGTACAACTTCCTCTCCAGGTATAAATGTTATAGAGATCAATCTTGCTACTTCATCCACTGATTCTTGGGTATTTGATACCGGATCGGTTGCTCACCTTTGCAAATCGTTGCAGGGGCTAAGAAGAAGTAGAAGTTTGAGGAGGAGCGAAGTGGATCTTCGCGTTGGCAATGGAGCAAAAGTTGCTGCGGTCACTGTTGGCACCATGCCATTGTCTTTACCTTCAGGATTAGTTTTGGAATTGAATAATTGTTATTGTGTTCCATCTCTTTCCAAGAACATTATTTCTGCTTCATGTTTGCAAGCAGAAGGTTATGACTTTAGATCTGTGAACAATGGTTGTTCTCTTTATTTCAAAGATATGTTCTATTGTCATACTCCATTGGTGAATGGGCGATCTGCTGCAGGAAGGCGGTGCGCTCCTCAGCCGCGGCACACTTGGCTTCCGTGGCCTCGAGTTGTGCGGCCACCATGGCGCCCTCCAGCGCACGAAGTTCTTCATCCTTCGCTGCGAGAGCATCGTTTGCTTCATGAAGGCTGGCTTCCAGAGCCCTCCGCTCCCGAACACGGGCCTCGTCAAAGGACCGGCTAAGGGCAAGCGTCTGGCAAAAACAACAAGTCAGCAGGCGCCCAGCAGTACCTTGCAAGCTGAAGCGCGCTTATTTACCCTCATCTCGGAGGCCTGCAGCGCGAGTGCTAGGAGATCCCCCTCGCATGACGACAACATCTCTCGGTCAAGGCCGTTGTCGGCACGCTCTGCGGCTGCTGTGAGGACGCGAAGTATCTCCAGGCGAGGGAGGAAGTCCGCGCGAGCGAGCCCCGGCCCCAAAGTGCCAGGATTTACCGAGGCCGCGGCCACGTCAACAGCAACGGACACCTGCGGGGCACCCTACACAAGGCTTTGGACTTCGCGCATACCTCCGTTGCTCAATCCTTCGCCATGTCCGGGAGACCTCGTCTCGCCTAATGTTGGCAGAATGAGCGAGCAGATCGGAGAGAGTCTCGCGAAGTCACGAGAAGAAAGGGACTCACGCCTACCTCCTGCGCCTCTCGTCGCAGTAGGAAGCGGCGCCGTTTCGACGGCCAAGTGGGAGGCGGGCGCCTCGGTGGTCGGCGAGGAGGTCTTCTCGGCCGCGCCAGGCGCCGTAATCCCTCGACAAGGCCCCGCAACGGCGTATCGACCCCTCGCTGGCGGCGGGGACTGTGTCCGAGGGCGTTTCGCCTGCGGTGGCACAAGCGATTCTTCCGGGGCAACACCAGCTACGGTTCCCGTCGCCCCCACGGTTTCCTCTGTAGGGGGCACGCCCTCGCCGGCCGCTGTGGTTGATAGCGCACCATCAACCGTGGTTTTCTCGCCGGGAACGGTGCTCCCCCCGGGTTGGCGAGTTCCAGCTCAACGATGGCCGCGAGCACGGGTTCGTTGGCGTCGGCAGAGGGTGCCGGGGGATCCGAGGCGGCGCGCTCCTCCGAGGCAGTGTGGCCGGGCCCACCGCCGGTCGCACGCCTCGTCTCAGCTGTGATAGTCGCCGAGGGGACTGCGCGGTCGCATACGGCAGACGGGGAACGGGCCCGGCGTTGCGAGGATAACACCCCCGTAGGGCTATCACCGTCCTGAGTGCTCGGAGTGCCGGCGGAAAGCTCCCCCGACACCGAGCGCTCGGGCACAGTAATGCCCAGAGCCTCGCATGTGCGGTTTACCCGCCCTTGCTTAGCCGCCTTGACTGCGGCCTCGCGAGCCTGGTGCTCCTTAAGCGTGTACGGGCCGAGGAGCGCTGCAACCGTGCGCTCTGCATCTTCTAGCCGAGCCACTGCGCAGGAGATCACGTCAGTCAGGCAGAGACCAAATAGATACAATGGCACGCGTAAAACGTGCTGGGCGACTTACAAGGAGCGGAGGGCTGCGGTGGCTGTTGGCACCATGCCATTGTCTTTACCTTCAGGATTAGTTTTGGAATTGAATAATTGTTATTGTGTTCCATCTCTTTCCAAGAACATTATTTCTGCTTCATGTTTGCAAGCAGAAGGTTATGACTTTAGATCTATGAACAATGGTTGTTCTCTTTATTTCAAAGATATGTTCTATTGTCATACTCCATTGGTGAATGGGTTATATGTTCTTACTCTTGAAGAGTCACCGGTCTATAACATTAATGCAAAGAGGCAACGTTCGAATGATTTGAATCCCACGTTTATTTGGCACTGTCGCTTAGGTCACATAAATGAGAAACGCATGGAGAAGCTCCATAGAGATGGTATTCTGCACTCATTTGATTTTGAATCATTTGAGACATGCGAATCTTGTTTACTTGGCAAGATGACAAAGGCACCTTTCACCGGTCAAGGTGAACGGGCAAGTGACTTATTGGCACTCGTACATTCTGATGTATGTGGACCAATGAGCTCCACAGCCAAAGGTGGTTTTCAGTAGTTCATAACTTTTACTGATGACTTTAGTAGATATGGGTATATCTACCTGATGAAGCATAAGTCTGAATCCTTTGAAAAGTTCAAAGAATTCCAAAATGAAGTGCAAAATCATTTTGGCAAGACAATCAAGTTTTTACGATCTGATCGTGGAGGCGAGTATTTGAGCCATGAGTTTGGCAATCATCTGAAGGATTGTGGAATTGTTCCACAATTGACTCCGCCAGGAACACCTCAATGGAATGGGGTATCTGAACGGAGAAATTGCACCTTATTAGATATGGTGCGCTCCATGATGAGCCAAAGTGATCTTCCGTTGTCTTTTTGGGGGTACGCTCTTGAAACAGCCGCTTTCACACTAAACAGGGTTCCATTAAAATCAGTAGAAAAGACACCATATGAGATGTGGACAGGACAACGTCCTAGCTTGTCTTTTCTTAAGATTTGGGGATGTGAGGCTTATGTAAAACGTTTACAATCTGATAAGCTCAGTCCTAAATCTAATAAATGCTTCTTTATCGGGTATCCTAAGGAAACAAAAGGATATTACTTCTATAATCAAGGAGAAGGCAAAGTGTTTGTCGCCCGGCATAGTGTCTTCTTAGAGAAAGAGTTTCTCTCAAGAAGGGATAGTGGGAGCACGGTGCAACTTGAAGAAATTCGAGAAACACCTGAAAACGTTTCAGCTCCTACAGAACCACAACAGGATGAACAAACTGTTGAAGAACCTGTTGTGGACACACTGGCACCACGTAGGTCAGAGAGGTCACGTCGTGCACCTGAGAGGTACATGTTCTTGACTACTCAACAACGGGACATATTGTTGTTAGACAATGATGAGCCTAAGACCTATGAAGAAGCGATGGTGGGACCAGACTCTGAGAAATGGCTTGAAGCCATGAGATCCGAAATTGAATCCATGCACAGTAATCAAGTTTGGAACTTGGTTGATCCACCTGATGGTGTTAAAACCATTGAGTGCAAATGGATTTTCAAGATAAAGATAGACATAGATGGAAATGTTCACATCTATAAAGCGCGATTGGTGGCCAAAGGTTTCAAACAAATTCAAGGTGTTGATTATGATGAAACTTTTTCGCCCGTCGCAATGATAAAGTCTATTCGGATCATTCTAGCGATTGCTGCATATTTCGACTATGAAATATGGCAAATGGATGTCAAAACAGCTTTCCTTAATGGAAATCTGAGTGAGGATGTGTACATGACACAACCCACGGGTTTTGTCGATCCGCAATCAGCTGGAAAGATATGCAAGCTGCAAAGATCCATTTATGGATTAAAGCAGGCATCTCGGAGTTGGAACATTCGTTTTGATGAAGTAATCAAAGGGTTTGGTTTCATCAAGAACAAAGAAGAGCCTTGTGTTTACAAAAAGGCTAGTGGGAGCGCACTCGTGTTTCTGGTCTTATATGTGGATGACATATTACTGATCGGAAATGACATTCCTATGCTCGAATCTGTTAAGTCTTCATTGAAAAATAGTTTCTCTATGAAAGACTTAGGAGAGGCGGCATATATTCTGGGCATCAAGATCTATAGGGATAGATCAAGAAGGCTAATTGGATTAAGCCAAGATACGTACATTGACAAGGTGTTGAAAAGGTTCAACATGCAGGATTCCAAGAAAGGCTTCCTACCTATGTCACATGGTATAAATCTTAGCAAGAGTCAGTGTCCTAGTACACCTGATGAGCGGGATAAAATGAATGTGATTCCATATGCTTCGGCTATGGGATCCATTATGTATGCCATGCTTTGTACACGTCCAGATGTCTCGTATGCTTTAAGTGCTACAAGTAGATACCAGTCAGATCCAGGTGAAAGTCACTGGATTGCCGTAAAGAACATCTTGAAGTACTTGAGAAGAACTAAAGATGTGTTGCTCGTCTATGGGGGTGAGGAAGAGCTCGTTGTGAATGGTTACACCGATGCTAGCTTCCAAACTGACAAAGATGATTTTAGATCGCAATCTGGATTTGTGTTCTGCCTGAATGGCGGTGCGGTGAGCTGGAAGAGTTCCAAGCAGGAGACGGTTGCTGATTCTACAACAGAAGCCGAGTACATAGCAGCTTCTGAAGCTGCTAAAGAGGCTGTTTGGATCAAGAAATTTGTTTCTGAGCTTGGTGTGGTGGCTAGTGCCTCCAGCCCAATGGACCTCTACTGTGACAATAGTGGGGCCATTGCGCAAGCCAAGGAGCCTAGATCGCACCAGAAGTCCAAGCACATTCTACGGCGATTTCATCTCATCCGCGAGATTGTGGAGAGAGGCGATGTGAAGATATGCAAAGTACAAACAGATTTGAACATTGCAGATCCGTTGACAAAGCCGCTTCCCCAGCCAAAGCATGAGACTCACACTAGGGCAATGGGTATTAGATACCTACATGGTTGACTCTAGTGCAAGTGGGAGACTGTTAGTGATATGCCCTAGAGGCAACATGGAGATGTTATATATATCACATACTATGTTTATGATGCATTAGTTTGTTCCTTGAAATAGACATTATCATTATTGATCAATGAGTATGTGACTTATTCATGAGACTCTTAATGTCAAAATGTTGCTATTTCTAAATGATCCCTGATTATATATCATATGAGGAACAAATATGATTCAAAGATCATCATATGTATTGATTGATGATCATGTCTCATGGATCATGGTATGGAGATACCAAATCAATAATATGGACATGTGTTAGTGAACATATGTTGGATAGACCCGCCATGAGACACTGCAGAGATTCCATGTGTCATTAGTTGGTCTCAAGTAGTGTTTATGTAGAATCCTTAGACTTGAGATCATCATGGTTCCCAACATGCGTAGTAGCCTATTTTGGGACTACTAACTACTACTCCGTAACTGGGTAGTCATAAAAGTAGTCTTCGGGTTTGCTATGAAACATGTAGTGGGATGTGAATGATCAAGATAGAATTTGCCCCTCCTTATGGGAGAGATATCTCTGGGCCCCTCGATGTAATGGATTATGAAAGTGCATGGCCATGCCAATGTGATTGAGGAGTCAATCACAAGTTTATAATCCATCACGGAATCGAGAGAGTGATTGAGCTATTAAGAGGATGACACAGGTCTCGCCTTGGGCTTAATCTATATCGTGAGGCAAAGGGATTCGTACATGAGAACATTACAGGTTCAGCCGATATGATCTTTACGTATACTTTGGGGTTAATATGTCTTGCTAGAGGTCGCTATTAACAGGGTGACCGGAAAGGTGTTTCCGGGTCGCGACCAAGTATACGTGAACTTACAGGGTCGCACACTTAACGGGTTGGAACACTAATTCGAATGTGATTCGGATGTGGGCTCAATTCGGATAGAGATCCGGATAGACTCCTATTGGGCCTCGGTCCACGAGGCCCAAGTGAGGAGGTCTATATATTTGGAGGCGGGGGGGGCTGAGGGATACACACTTCTGTTCCTCCCGAGCCAAACCCTAGCCGCTCGCGAGTGCTGGTACACTCGCGATCGGCGTTCCAGCCCCGGACGTGTGGATACCGGAGGAGGCGCTGCTCGTTGCGGCGTTGATCGGAATCAACAAACTACAGATTGGATCTGCTCGTGGTGTGGTTGATCGCGTGGAGGAGACGATCTGTTCGGGACGATCGGCTACTTCCACTACTACCTCGACGTGCGTGGTTGGATCGGCTTCTCCAACTCTTCTTCCGCTGCGCTGCGCGTCTAGTGGAAACGATCTATGATCCCTCCTTTGCATGATGTCCTGGTGTGCACGGTAGAAATTTTTATTTTCTGCTATCGTAGCCTACGCCCGTTCCTTCAACACCCCACTCCCCTCCTTCTCCTCCTCCTTCCTCTTGCTCATCGTCCCACCTCCTTCTCTTGTTTTTCTCTTTTTAGACAAATTTGCAACCCTCACACGCATTCAGGATTCAACGGAAGAAAAAGAAAATTCCATGAATCTGTTCAATACTTTTGAAAATGCCGAATCAACATCTAGGGCATTACAATTAGTTTCTATTCATGCCTCGATTTCATATGTATCAAGTCTACAGTGCCCCTTGCAACCTATTGTGGTGGAAAGTCTAACACCAACTCAGACGGATTTAATATGCCTACAGAAATGAGCTACGACGCATATGAAGTGAATTCAGTGGGTTGAGTGGCGCTCAGTTTCATTTCGTGCCGCAATTTCGTACACGTGGAGTCTGTAGCACCCGTTGTGGTGGAAAGTTTAATGCTGACTCAGATGGATTTGAAATGCTTGCCGAAATGGGCAAGGGTGCGTGTGAAGTCAATTTGCGATGTTTGGCACCCAGCTTCATTTCATGCCTCGATTTCATATGAACGGGGCTTGCTGTACCCATTGCAACCCGTTGTGGTGGAGTGTTTAACACGGACTCAGACGGATTCGAAATGCCTGCCAAATGAGCTACAGTGCACATGATTCCATTCATGGTGTTTGGCACACAGTCTTGTTTCATACCTCGATTTGATACGCATCAAGTCTATTATACCCGTTGCGTGGAAAGTATAAGTCTGACTCGAACATAGTTGAAATGCGTGCCGAAACGAGCTACAACGTATATGATGCCAATTTCGGGCGTTTGGCGCTCGGTATTGTTTCGTGCCTACAAACTATTGTGGCGAAAAGTTTGGCACCGAGTCGGACGGATTCGAAATGCATGCCGAAGTGAGCTAGTGCATACGTGAAGTCCATTTGGGTTGTTAGCACTCGGTTTTGTTTTGTGCCTCTGTTCCGAACGCACTAAGTCTATTGTCCCCGATGCAACCTGCTATGGTGGAAAGTTTTACGCCGACTCGGACTCAAACAAAATGCATGCTGAAATGAGTTAGGGTGCATATGAAGTTTGTTCGTGGTGTTACCTCTTTGTTTGTATTCATGTGTTGATTTTGTACGCGTCGAGTCTATAGTACCAGCAGCAACTGTTGTGGGGGAAAGTTTTACGCGTACTCGGACGCATTCGTAATATGTGCCAAAATGGGCTAGGGCACAAATGAAGTTAGTTCGTGGTGTTGGCGCTCCGTTTCAATTCGTGTCTCGATTTCAGATGCTTCGTGTCGACACTACACATTGCAACCTGTTATGGTGGAATGTTTTACACCGACATAGGTGGATTCGAACTGCATGCCAAAATGAGGTAGGGCTCATACGAAGCCAATTCGTGTTGTTCGCACTCAGTCTCAATTCACACCACAATTTTGTAAGCATCTCGTCTTAGTACTCATTACAACCTGTTGTGGTGGAAAACTGACTCATGTGCCCATGAACAGAAACTGAATTCTAAAAGACACCCCTCTACACAGCCGACATCCAACCTCTGCGCCACCCAAACCACTTTTCCAAAAATTATGAATGAAATATAGTAGATAGTTGTCGAAGGACTCTACAACATTCATATTCATGGGTTCTGCAGGAAAAATCATATTCCTTGTCTAATCTTTCAATCTCCACTGACTGCCCGAACTCGAAAGATCAGACCGCGCAGCATCACGGAAACGCTCATAACTACTATACCATATCTTGGAATGAAGTGAATGACCAAAAATCCCCATATTTCGCATGAAAGATCCCCTAGCTTGCAGAACACAATAGACGACACAAATCGAGCAATTCACCGAATAACTGACCTGATTGAGAAACCGCTAAGAACCAAAGGGGGAAAATGTTGGTTACTCTTGGAGACCACAGAAGATCCTTGGAACGCCAGCACGAAACACCCCACTCCCCTCCTTCTCCTCCTCCTTCCTCTTGCTCATCGTCCCACCTCCTTCTCTGGTTTTTCTCTTTTTAGACAAATTTGCAGCCCTCACACGCATTCAGGATTCAACGGAAGAAAAAGAAAATTCCATGAATCTGTTAAATACTTTTGAAAATGCCGAATCAACATCTAGGGCATTACAATTAGTTTCTATTCATGCCTCGATTTCATATGTTTCAAGTCTATAGTGCCCCATGCAACCTATTGTGGTGGAAAGTATAACACCGAATCAGACGGATTTAATATGCCAAGAGAAATGAGCTACAACGCATATGAAGTGAATTCAGTGGGTTGAGTGGCGCTCAGTTTTGTTTCGTGCCGCAATTTCGTACACGTGGAGTCTGTAGCACCCGTTGTGGTGGAAAGTTTAACGCTGACTCAGACGGATTTGAAATGCTTGCCGAAATGGGCAAGGGTGCGTGTGAAGTCAATTTGCCATGTTTGGCACTTAGCTTCATTTCATGCCTCGATTTCATATGCACGGGGTTTGTTGTACCCGTTGCAACCCGTTGTGGTGGAGTGTTTAACACGGACTCAGACGGATTCGAAATGCCTGCCAAATGAGCTACAGTGCACATGATTCCATTGAGGGTGTTTGGCACTCAGTCTTGTTTCATACCTCGATTTGATACGCATCAAGTCTATTATACCCGTTGCGTGGAAAGTATAACTCTGACTCGAACAAAGTTGAAATGCGTGCCGAAACGAGCTACAACGTATATGATGCCAATTTCGGGCGTTTGGCGCTCGGTATTGTTTCGTGCCTGCAAACTGTTGTGGCGAAAAGTTTGGCACCGAGTCGGACGGATTCGAAATGCATGCCGAAGTGAGCTAGTGCATACGTGAAGTCCATTTGGGTTGTTGGCACTCGGTTTTGTTTTGTGCCTCCGTTCCGAACGCACTAAGTCTATTGTCCCCGATGCAACCTACTATCGTGGAAAGTTTTACGCCGAGTTGGACTCACTCAAAATGCATGCCGAAATGAGTTAGGGTGCATGTGAAGTTTGTTCGTGGTGTTACCTCTTTGTTTGTATTCATGTGTCGATTTTGTACGCGTCGAGTCTATAGTACCAGCAGCAACTGTTGTGGGGGAAAGTTTTACGCGTACTCGGACGCATTCGAAATATGTGCCAGAATGGGCTAGGGCACAAATGAAGTTAGTTCGTGGTGTTGGCGTTCCGTTTCAATTCGTGTCTCGATTTCATACGCTTCGAGTCTACACTACACATTGCAACCTGTTATGGTGGAATGTTTTACACCGACTTAGATGGATTCGAACTGCATGCCAAAATGAGGTAGGGCTCATACGAAGCCAATTCGTGTTGTTCGCACTCAGTCTCAATTCACGCCACAATTTCGTAAGCATCTCGCCTTAGTACTCATTACAACCTGTTCTGGTGGAAAACTGACTCATGTGCCCATGAACAGAAACTGAATTCTAAAAGACACCCCGCTACACAGCCGACATCCAACCTCTGCGCCACCCAAACCACTTTTCCAGAAATTATGAATGAAATATAGCAGATAGTTGTCGAAGGTCTCTACAACTTTCATATTCATGGGTTCTGCAGGAAAAATCATAGTCCTTGTCTAATCTTTTAATATCCACTGACTGCCCGAACCCGAAAGATCAGACCGCGCAGCATCATGGAAACGCTCATAGCTACTAAACCGTTCGTTGGAATGAAGTGAACGACCAAAAATCCCCATATTTCGCATGAAAGATCCCCTAGCTTGCAGAACAGAATAGACGACACAAATCGAGCGATTCACCGAATAACTGACCTGATTGAGAAACCGCTAAGAACCAAAGGGGAAAAATGTTGGTTACTCATGGAGACCACAGAATGATCCTTGGAACGCCAGCACGAAACACCCCACTCCCCTCCTTCTCCTCCTCCTTCCTCTTGCTCATCGTCCCACCTCCTTCTCTGGTTTTTCTCTTTTTAGACAAATTTGCAGCCCTCACACGCATTCAGGACTGAACGGAAGAAAAAGAAAATTCCATGAATCTGCTAAATACTTTTGAAAATGCCGAATGAACATCTAGGGCATTACAATTAGTTTCTATTCATGCCTCGATTTCATATGTATCAAGTCTACAGTGCCCCTTGCAACCTATTGTGGTGGAAAGTCTAACACCGACTCAGACGGATTTAATATGCCTAGAGAAATGAGCTACAACGCATATGAAGTGAATTCAGTGGGTTGAGTGGCGCTCAGTATCATTTCGTGCCACAAGTTCGTACACTTGGAGTCTGTAGCACCCGTTGTGGTGGAAAGTTTAACGCTGACTCAGATGGATTTGAAATGCTTGCCGAAATGTGCAGGGTGCGTGTGAAGTCAATTTGCGATGTTTGGCACCCAGCTTCATTTCATGCCTCGATTGCATATGCACGGGGTTTGCTGTACCCGTTGCAACCCGTTGTGGTGGAATGTTTAACGTGTACTCAGACGGATTCGAAATGCTTGCCAAATGAGCTACAGTGCATATGATTCCATTCAGGGTGTTCGGCACTCAGTTTTGTTCATACCTTGATTTCATACGCATCAAGTCTATTATACCCGTTGGGTGGAAAGTATAACTCTGACTCGAACATTGTTGAAATGTGTGCCGAAATGAGCTACAACGTGTATGATGTCAATTTCGGGCGTTTGGCGCTCGGTATTGTTTCGTGCCTGCAAACTGTTGTGGCGAAAAGTTTAACACCGAGTCGGACAGATTCGAAATGCATGCCGAAGTGAGCTAGTGCATACGTGAAGTCCATTTGGGTTGTTGGCACTCGGTTTTATTTTGTGCCTCTGTTCCGAACGCACTAAGTCTATTGTCCCCGATGCAACCTGCGATGCTGGAAAGTTTTACGCCGACCCGGACTCATTCAAAATGCATGTCGAAATGAGTTAGGGTGCATATGAAGTTTGTTCGTGGTGTTACCTCTT
Organism: Dendrocalamus latiflorus; assembly: GCA_017311315.1. Lineage (NCBI taxonomy): Eukaryota > Viridiplantae > Streptophyta > Magnoliopsida > Poales > Poaceae > Dendrocalamus > Dendrocalamus latiflorus. Next base: position 26,182,594 of record CM029626.1, read on the forward strand.
TGTTTGTATTCATGTGTCGATTTTGTACGCGTCGAGCCTATAGTACCAGCAGCAACTGTTGTGGGGGAAAGTTTTACGCGTACTCGGACGCATTCGTAATATGTGCCAAAATGGGCTAGGGCACAAATGAAGTTAGTTCATGGTGTTGGCGCTCCGTTTCAATTCGTGTCTCGATTTCATACGATTCGTGTTGCACTACACATCGCAACCTGTTATGGTGGAATGTTTTACACCGACTTAGGTGGATTCGAACTGCATGCCAAAATGTTGTTCGCACACAGTCTCAATTCACGCCACAATTTCGTAAGCATCTCATCTTAGTACTCATTACAACCTGTTGTGGTGGAAAACTGACTCATGTGCCCATGAACAGAAACTGAATTCTAAAAGACACCCCGCTACACAGCCGACATCCAACCTCTGCGCCACCCAAACCACTTTTCCAAAAATTATGAATGAAATATAGCAGATAGTTGTCGAAGGTCTCTACAACTTTCATATTCATGGGTTCTGCAGGAAAAATCATATTCCTTGTCTAATGTTTCAATCTCCACTGACTGCCCGAACTCGAAAGATCAGACCGCGCAGCATCATGATAACGCTCATAACTACTAAACCGTTCGTTGGAATGAAGTGAACGACCAAAAATCCCCATATTTCGCATGAAAGATCCCCTAGCTTGCAGAACAGAATAGACGACACAAATAGAGCGATTCACCGAAAAACTGATCTGATTGAGAAACCGCTAAGAAACAAAGGGGAAAAATGTTGGTTACCCTTGGAGACCACAGAAAGATCCTTGGAACGCCAGCACGAAACACCCCACTCCCCTCCATCTCCTCCTCCTTCTCTTGCTCATCGTCCCACCTCCTTCTCTGGTTTTTCTCTTTTTAGACAAATTTGCAGCCCTCACACGCATTCAGGATTGAACGGAAGAAAAAGAAAATTCCATGAATCTGCTAAATACTTTTGAAAATGCCGAATCAACATCTAGGGCATTACAATTAGTTTCCATTCATGCCTCGATTTCATATGTATCAAGTCTACAGTGCCCCTTGCAACCTATTGTGCTGGAAAGTCTAACACCGACACAGACGGATTTAATATGCCTAGAGAATTGAGCTACAACGCATATGAAGTGAATTCAGTGGGTTGAGTGGCGCTCAGCTTCATTTCATGCCGCAATTTCGTACACGTGGAGTCTGTAGCACCCGTTGTGGTGGAAAGTTTAACGCTGACTCAGATGGAATTGAAATGCTTGCCGAAATGGGCAAGGGTGCGTGTGAAGTCAATTTGCGATGTTTGGCACCCAGCTTCATTTCATGCCTCGATTTCATATGCACGGGGTTTGCTGTACCCGTTGCAACCCGTTGTGGTGAAATGTTTAACGTGGACTCAGACGGATTCGAAATGCATGCGAAATGAGCTACAGTGCATATGATTCCATTCAGGGTGTTCGGCACTCAGTTTTGTTTCATACCTCGATTTCATACGCATCAAGTCTATTATACCCGTTGGGTGGAAAGTATAACTCTGACTCGAAGATTGTTGAAATGCGTGCCGAAATGAGCTACAACGTATATGATGTCAATTTCGGGCGTTTGGCGCTCGGTATTGTTTCGTCCCTGCAAACTGTTGTGGTGAAAAGTTTGGCACCGAGTCGGACGGATTCGAAATGCATGCCGAAGTGAGCTAGTGCATACGTGAAGTCCATTTGGGTTGTTGGCACTCGGTTTTGTTTTGTGTCTCTGTTCCGAACGCACTAAGTCTATTGTCCCCGATGCAACCTGCTATGGTGGAAAGTTTTACGCCGACCCGGACTCATTCAAAATGCATGCCGAAATGAGTTAGGGTGCATATGAAGTTTGTTCGTGGTGTTACCTCTTTGTTTGTATTCGTGTGTCGATTTTTTATGTGTCGAGTCTATAGTACCAGCAGCAACTGTTGTGGGGGAAAGTTTTACGCGTACTCGTACGTATTCGTAATATGTGCCAAAATGGGCTAGGGCACAAATGAAGTTAGATCGTGGTGTTGGCGCTCCGTTTCAATTCGTGTCTCGATTTCATACGCTTCGTGTCTACACTACACATTGCAACCTGTTATGGTGGAATGTTTTACACCGACTTAGGTGAATTCGAACTGCATGCCAAAATGAGGTAGGGCTCATACGAGGCCAATTCGTCTTGTTCGCACTCAGTCTCAATTCACGGCACAATTTCGTGAGCATCTCGTCTTAGTACTCATTACAACCTGTTGTGGTGGAAAACTGACTCATGCGCCTGTTGTGGTTACAGACCAAACAGAGAGAGAGATGGTAGTGGAGAGTGAGAGAGATGAGTAGTGGGCTGTCCCTTCCCCATGGCCTGTATTCCATATATATATACATGGGGAGTGTTTTTACAATTATGCCCTTACATCTGAGTATCCCCTCTAGGAGCACTTATGTCATTACACATGGCCTACTCTGGACCTTATAATCTTCTACCAGGCCTGCTGGGTTTAGGTGGGGGCCACCCCTACAACAGGAGCCTCTCATGGTGAAGGGCTTCACAGGGCCGAAGCCATGTTGCCGAGTCCTTTGGCCCCCTCCGTCCCTGCGGCCTGTGAACTTCCCCGAACTCGCGGAGCTTTGATATGCAGCGGGGTCTGAGGCCGTAGTCGAAGCCGATGCCTGGGTTGCAGCTGAGGTGGACACGTGAGCGTTCCGCCTCGAGCTGGTGGTTAGCCAGAGTAGACGCGTGCGCTCCGTCCCCTACCCTTCGAACGGGTGGCAGCGGAGCTGGCGCCTAGCCGAAGTAGACGCGCGGGGGTGTTGCTCCGCCATAGGTAAGCGTAGCAGGCCCCTATGCCACCGCATATGCCTTGAGTGATAAGGAACACGCTGCGACGCTCGTTCTTCTGGCCGTCCGCGTGGCGAAGCGTGCTTGGTGTGGTGCGGGCCTTGAGGCGTCATGACCATTAATATAATGATGGACTTCCGGCGGTTGGGCTTCCGCCGGTTGGATTCCTGCCGATTGGACTTCCGCCGGTTGGCTCCCCTGCTGATGGGGTATATATACGGCGCTGGTGCTGCGTTTCTGCATACGACGGCAAGGTTTGCCCTGTTCTTCTCAACAGACCTACCTTCAGTCGGTGTTCCTGATGGAGCCCGTCCGCATCACTTTGAAAAATGCTGATGCACTGTAGGTGGCCTGTTAAGGAGAACGAGGCAGACTTTGCGGGACATGACCCTCGCCTTTGCCGTGTGTGAGAGGTGCCAACGGGCGAGTTCGTGCGCGCGGGTCCGTTTCTCGAAGTCAAGGTCTAGGCCGAAGCCGCAGCCAGGCTGGTGTGGCGATCGAGAAGACGGCCTCCTACGCGCGCGTTGCGTTCTCGTATGAAGATGGTGAGGTTTGACCTGTTCTCGTAGACAGATATGCTTGAGCTCATCTGCATCCGCTGGCAGCGGAGCTGGCGCCTAGGTGAAGTAGTCGCGCGCGCTCCGTCCCCTACCCTTCGAACGGGTGGCAGGGCAGCTGGCGCCTAGTCGAAGTAGACGCGCGCGCTACATCCCCTACCCTTCGAACGGGTGGCAGCGGAGCTGGCGCCTAGGCGAAGTAGACACGCGCGCTCCGTCTCCTACCCTTCGAACGGGTGGCAGCGGAGCTGGCGCCTAGGCGAAGTAGACGTGCGCGCTCCGTCCCCTACCCTTCGAAGGGGTGGCAGCGGAGCTGGCGCCTAGGCAAAGTAGACGCGCGCGCTCCGTCCCCTACCCTTCGAACGGGTGGCAGCGGAGCTGGCGCCTAGGCGAAGTAGACGCGCACGCTCCGTTTCCTACCCTTCGAACGGGTGGCAGCGGACCTGGGGCCTAGGCGAAGTAGACACGCGCGCTCCGTTCCCTACCATTCGAACGGGTGGCAGCGGAACTGGCGCCTAGGCGAAGTAGACGCGCGCGCTCCATCCCCTACCCTTCGAACGGGTGGCAGCGGAGCTGGCGCCTAGGCGAAGTAGACGCGCGCGCTCCGTCCCCTACCCTTCAAACGGGTGGCAGCGGACCTGGGGCCTAGGCGAAGTAGACGCGCGCGCTCCGTCCCCTACCCTTCGAACGGGTGGCAGCGGAGCTGGCGCCTAGGCGAAGTAGAGGCGCGTGCTCCGTCCCCTACCCTTCGAACGGGTGGTACCGGAGCTGGCGCCTAGGCGAAGTAGACGCGCGCGCTTTGTCCCCTACCCTTCGAACGGGTGGCAGCGGAGCTGGCGCCTAGGCGAAGTAGACGCGCGCGCTCCGTCCTCTACCCTTCGAACGGGTAGGGCACGCGGCGGTTTGTAACTGGTGCGCGACGGGATGTGAGCGGTTGCGTGATCGTAGTGGTTCGCCTCTTCCCTAGGCAAGGGAGACACGGGGCGGGCGAGGAATGGCGCGGCTTCGAGGCTGTTATGATCCCACGGTCCGCTATGGCGCTCTTAATGGCGACTGGGGTCGTTCCGATGCCTGGCCTCGTGTGCTCCAGCTTGCTCGTATGGGGGTGGCCACGCGGCGGGAGGCCATTGGAGCGTCATGCTCTGACGGTCCCTACCACCACGGTCGCGCCTCTTCGTCTTCGGTTATGGGGGGGTGTGCGGGGCGGACCCTTGTACGACTGCGGTTGCGTCCTGCACGTGAACCGTCGCGACGCTTCGGCATTGGGGATGAGGAGGCTTAAAATAACCCTCGTAACCACGCCCCCGCAGCTCTACGGCTACTTCTCGCTTGCATCACCTTCTATACTCCCGTAGGACAATCGCCGCTATAGTCCTTTTGCGAGAAGCGATGGCGTCTGGTGGCAAGCGTAGGCAGACGGCTGGTACCTGCGGCATCCGCCGGCGGTCTTCACCGCTGGAGGTGAAATACTCGCTCAGCGAACGCGACTCGGCGGCGGCGGATAAGTGGTGGCTGGAGAAGGAGGGCTCGTTTTCCGGCGAGCTGGGCCCCTCGCTCGTGACCGAGAAGACGATCCTGGCTACTGCGTGCGGGGAAGCTGTCCGAGCGTCAGGCGGTGCGGCTACCCGCCGTCGACGAGACGGAACCTCGCCCCGAGGAGTCGGAGGTGGTCGTATTCGTCGCCTTCTTCGACGCAGGGCTCCGCATCCTAGCGGCGGCGATCGTGGGCGATGTGCTGCGGACTGACTCCGAATGCCGTGGCTCGGCTCGCGGTGTACAGCTGGGCCGTGCGCTCGGGAGTATGCTGGCCCAGTGCATCGTTATTTGCCTATCTGCACGAGGCGCGGTGCCAGCCCAAGGAGCGGAAGGATGGGACGCTGTCGAGCTTCGGCAGCGTCTCCTTTATTCTCCGGTCAACTTGCGGCAAGCTCTTCCCCGCGAACTCCACTCGCGGGAAGTGGGAGTCTCAGTGGATGAAGCGGTGGTTCTACCACCGTGTGGCGAGCGGAAGCAGCCTCGCGTGCACGGGCCGGTCGATCGCATTCAAGACCTCGCCTGGCCGGACGCTCGACGACGAGGACAAGCAGAGGGCCCGGCGGCTTGTAGGCGTGGCCGCCCGTCTTAACATGCGCGACCTCGCCGAAGAGTACGTGATGTTCGACGTGTCGCCGCTCGCCCATGACTGGCGCCTCGCCGCCGAGAAGCGCCGAGACGACAACGTTCTGTCGTGGGTCTGCTTGCTGCCGGCACCTTCCGGTCCTCGTATGCCTCGACCGTGTCCCCCCTTTGCTCGCGCGGAATGTGTTATATGCTAATGTTATCTTGTTTACTTCAGGGATTCGCTTGGAGGATGCGGAGCAGGCCGCGCGCGTATTCCTGGGGCCGTATACCGGTAGGGAGCACGAGCAGCGCGCGTCCGCTATAGCCGAGGTGGGGCTGTGGCAAATAAACCGCGTGTGCGAGGCCCTGGGCCTTGCCGTGCCGGACCGTGCTGCTCTGGACGACGGTGCAGCGAGGAAGAAGGCGCCGTCTCGGAAGAGGGGCCGAGGTGGGGCGTCTGCCGTGCTTGGTGCGGCAGCTGCTACTGCTGCTGCTAGCGCTCCCGAGGGCGTGGCAGACGCGGAGTCGGATTCGGCGAAGTATGCCTATTCAGGCTTGGATGGCGCGGACGCCGGAGGCGAAGGATCTTCGGCGAGTGCCCTGAACGGCGGGCTTGCCGCGAGCAGCTGGAGAGGGGAAGTCTCGTCACTCGCCGCGGTCGCCGAGACAGAATCCGTGCGGACCGGCGATGCTGAGGTGGAGCCTTCGACCGTGGCCGCTGTGGTGCCGGAGACGCCCTCCATGGGGGCGCACGGAGCCCTGCTGCCTTCACCGACGGCAGCAGCAGAAGCCGAGGTGCCCCTGCAGAAACTGCCACAGCGGAACCTTCTCCCCCGGGTGCTGCAGCCGCGAGGGCCTCTCCAGCAGCGACTGCTGGGGTGGTGTCGTTGCTGCCTGCCCCGGCTTAGCGGCCGTGTCTGCGGCCGGAGCTTCACCGTACGAGGAGGGGATTCATCGTGGCGACGGGCATCGGGAGCTTGTGGGACTCGGATGCGCCTGCCGAAGTCCCCGCGGTGCCCGCCTCCTATGCTTTCCAGGCCACGCCGTCTGCCGTGCAGGAACGGTCGGTGCCGGCCCCGAACGCGGAGGCTTCTGTTCCTTGCGGGACCACGCCTTCCGTGGGGACTTGCGCCGCCGCTCCCCTGCCTGAGACTAGGGGCGGGCCCCCGAAGCCCTCCTTCCGCTACCGAAGGTAAGGCGGCTTAGCCTACCGTGGTGTGTTCTTCGTTGCGCCTTGCGGCGCTCATCTGCGTTCCTGCCTGCAGCGTCGCTTATTCCGGAGGAGGAGCCCTTGGTGGAACATGGGACCGCCGCGCGTGTGAGCCCCGCGGACTTTGTGCCTCCCCCGGAGACGCTGAGGGCGTGGCGCGGGGTTGCGGATGACGCAGCTACCGGCGTCGGCCAGCAAGCGCTGGAGGCCTACGGGGCGGGGCGCCTCGGGGACGCCTTTGAGGTGTCGGGGGTGAGGGTAAGTACTCATACGACAACACCTGGGCCTGCTGAGCTTGCTAAGTCTTTTCGTTTCGCAGACGCTTGTGCTGGGGCAGGCCTTGCAAACGGCCTATACTCGTGCCCAAAGGGCGCTTGAGGATAGGCTGCGGGCCACCGAGGAGGAGCTACGCGAAGCCTCGGGAGCCCGTTCTGCCCAGGATGCCCGCATCCGCCAGCTGGAAGCGGAGTGCGCCGAAGCGAAAGCACACGCCTTGCTAGAGAGGGAAAAAGGCGTCGGCACGGGAGTCGGCCGCGGAGGCTGCGCAGCAGGTGTTTGCGGCAGAGCGGGATGGCCTTCTGCAACAGGTCACCTTACTAGAGAGGGAAAAGGGCGAGCTCGCCTTGACTCTAGCGGAGCGTAACCAGACGCTTGGCGGCGCCTCGGTGATTGCGTGGGACGCCATGCAAGCGCTGGAGCGCCATCTCCAAGGGCTTGTGGCTAAGGTGTCGGACCGCGCCTTTGGCCCGGAGGAGCTGTCTCGGACCCTCCGCTGGGTCGGAGATGCCGCCAACGTCGCGCGCGGCGCTGCGACAACCTTCGGCAAGCACTGCGCGTACACATCGGCATGCCTAGTGTGCGCGCTCCTGCAGCACCGCGGTTGCACGCACGTCGCCGGGTAGAGGACCCCCAGCTGGAGATGCCCGGCGGGGCCGGAGTAATGTCCGGCGCCGTCCGCTCCGCTCGCCGCGCCATCAAGCCCTTCTACGAACGGATCTGGGATTACGTCGGGGCAGACGCTGCGCGGGTCAAACTCCGGAAGTCACTTTACGGGGAGGGGAGCCTCGGCCAATTCCTGGAAGGGGTCCCTCGACACGACGAGGGCGGCGCTGAGGCCTCCGAAGGCGCCGGGGACTTGCAGGTGTGACGCCGTGGTGCCTAGGTGCAGGCGTGCGTTGTAATGCCCCCTCTTTTTGTGAATGAAGTGCGCGCTTGCTTTATAAATTCTGACTTTCACCTATGTCTCGGGCAGCTTCCTTGCTGGGGCCGACTTCTTGCGTCCGACCTTGCGACCCGGCGACGCCTTCGACGCTGGCGAAGGGCCGAAGAGTTGCTGAACTTTTGGGTGGGCCGACCTTCTTCCGGCGGAACCCCGGCCTTATCACGTGTTAAGGACGAGCCTGCCGAATAGCTACTTAGAGCGGCAGGGATGTTGGCGGGCCTCTGTACTTGAGAGATTTTCCCGATATATAGATCTCCTGATAATTAGGATATGCGCCGCGCGCTGTGCGTCGGGTGGTCATGCTGCATTGGGGCAAAGTCTCCACCTTCGAAGTATGCCGTTGACAGTAGTTGCGTGTAGACTGGTGCGTGCGGAGGCGGACCTCGACGCTACGACTTGTTTAGAGTCCGTAGACTGGCGTGTTCGAAGGCGGACCTCCGCACTACGACTTGTTTAAAGTCCGTAGACTGGCGCGTGTGAAGGCGGACCTCCGTACGACAACCTGTTTAAAGTCCGTAGACTGGCGCGTGCGGAGGCAGACCTCCGCACTACGACCCGTTTAAAGTCCGTAGACTGGCGCGTGCGGAGGCGGACCTCCACACTACGACCCGTTTAAAATCTCGTGGGACTGGCGCGTGCGAAGGCGGACCTCCGCACTGCGACCTGTTTAAAGTCTCGTGGGACTGGCGCGTGCGAAGGGGGACCTCCGTGTTAGTGATATGCCCTAGAGGCAACATGGAGATGTTATATATATCACATACTATGTTTATGATGCATTAGTTTGTTCCTTGAAATAGACATTATCATTATTGATCAATGAGTATGTGACTTATTCATGAGACTCTTAATGTCAAAATGTTGCTATTTCTAAATGATCCCTGATTATATATCATATGAGGAACAAATATGATTCAAAGATCAGCATATGTATTGATTGATGATCATGTCTCATGGATCATGGTATGGAGATACCAAATCAATAATATGGACATGTGTTAGTGAACATATGTTGGATAGACCCGCCATGAGACACTGCAGAGATTCCATGTGTCATTAGTTGGTCTCAAGTAGTGTTTATGTAGAATCCTTAGACTTGAGATCATCATGGTTCCCAACATGCGTAGTAGCCTATTTTGGGACTACTAACCACTACTCCGTAACTGGGTAGTCATAAAAGTAGTCTTCGGGTTTGCTATGAAACATGTAGTGGGATGTGAATGATCAAGATAGAATTTGCCCCTCCTTATGGGAGAGATATCTCTGGGCCCCTCGATGTAATGGATTATGAAAGTGCATGGCCATGCCAATGTGATTGAGGAGTCAATCACAAGTTTATAATCCATCACGGAATCGAGAGAGTGATTGAGCTATTAAGAGGATGACACAGGTCTCACCTTGAGCTTAATCTATATCGTGAGGCAAAGGGATTCGTACATGAGAACATTACAGGTTCAGCCGATATGATCTTTACGTATACTTTGGGGTTAATATGTCTTGCTAGAGGCCGCTATTAACAGGGTGACCGGAAAGGCGTTTCCGGGTCGCGACCAAGTATACGTGAACCTACAGGGTCGCACACTTAACGGGTTGGAACACTAATTCGAATGTGATTCGGATGTGGGCTCAATTCGGATAGAGATCCGGATAGACTCCTATTGGGCCTCGGTCCACGAGGCCCAAGTGAGGAGGTCTATATATATGGAGGCGGAGGGGGGGCTGAGGGATACACACTTCTGTTCCTCCCGAGCAAAACCCTAGCCGCCACCTCCCGAGCCAAACCCTAGCCGCTCGCGAGTGCTGGATCTGATGGCCTCGGCCTAGTGGAAAAACTAGCTTCCTAGAGAATGTCTCGGATCGGCATAAGGTGGTTGTGCCGAATAGTTTTTCCATTGCGATTTCATAGATTGGATCTGTAAATTTCGAAGGGTGTTCACGGCATTCGGGATTCAACGGAAGAAAAAGAAAATTCCATGAATCTATTCAATACTTTTGAAAATGCCGAATCAACATCTAGGGCATTACAATTAGTTTTTATTCATGCCTCGATTTCATATGTATCAAGTCTACAGTGCCCCTTGCAACGTATTGTGGTGGAAAGTCTAACACCAACTCAGACGAATTTAATATGCCTAGAGAAATGAGCTACAACGCATATGAAGTGAATTCAGTGGGTTGAGTGGCGCTCAGTTTCATTTCGTGCCGCAATTTCGTACACGTGGAGTCTGTAGCACCCGTTGTGGTGGAAAGTTTAACGCTGACTCAGATGTATTTGAAATGCTTGCCGAAATGGGCAAGGGTGCGTGTGAAGTCAATTTGCGATGTTTGGCACCCAGCTTCATTTCATGCCTCGATTTCATATGCACGGGGTTTGCTGTACCCGTTGCAACCCGTTGTGGTGGAGTGTTTAACACGGACTCAGACGGATTTGAAATGCCTGCCAAATGAGCTACAGTGCACATGATTCCATTCATGGTGTTTGGCACTCAGTCTTGTTTCATACCTCGATTTGATACGCATCAAGTCTATTATACCCGTTGCGTGGAAAGTATAACTCTGACCGCCGTGCGTACCCGCCTTGTATAGCGTCATGGGTTCACATCGTTAGGTAGAATACGATTCTACGTCTAACTTGTTTTTGCAGAGAATGATGTGAATAGTATGGCCCTATATCTTATTGGAATGTATGAGATGTATGTGATGCATGTAACATTCGTTCATGGCCTGCGTGTCATGATTATTTCAGCTATTGTTAGCTGTCTATATTGTATTTAACGACCTGCGTGTCGACCATAATGCTTGAATCTATCTTTGTAATCTTCAATTTCTAGCTATTATAGGTAGTAGCCTAGTTTTGAGGTTACAAGCTTTCAAGCATGGTGGCCAAAAGGAGTGATGTGGAGGATGGAGATCGTCTACACCTACATGGAGATGGAGATCACCATTTTTTGGGCCATACTACTTCACAGTTAAATGTGTTTATCTGTGATATTATCTATCTTATTCTTATGCAATGTTTTTGTGATATGTTGCTTTGGTAGGATAGAATCCCTCATAAAATTAGGTGTTCATGCCCTTCCATATGTTGCACCAAAAGATAATGATCACCGCATGGTAGGTCTACCAAAGTAGAGTGCCGTCGGTTATCATCATTATTTGGGGTAGATGTCAGACATCTACATGCGGAAGCATTTGGTTTACTTAACAAGGTTATCAAAACAGTTTTGGACCTTGGGGCATAGGTTGGGGCCGGGGCATATTGATGTCACCCAACAAGCAACAGTCACATAGGGATGTGATTAGCAAGGTGTTGCTTACCCATGTCACTACGTCGGTACGTCGGTACGTCTTGGAGCTCTCGGAGTTGGTTTCCATAATACACCCTGCGTGCACCTCCTGTGATGTGCGAAGGCGAGCCTCGACGCGCTGAGGAGGTGCGCGATTGTTAGCCACGAAGATTCGCGCCACGCTTGCATTTTGCTAAACGCACGACAGCATTCACAGCTTACTTATACTCCGTAGAGTGCGCGGGATCGACGTCCACGTCTTATTTATACTCCGGGGAGTATGCGCACGGACGACGTCCGTGGCATGCGTGGGGTTCGTGTCTTGTTTATACTCCGTAGACTGCGTGGGGTCAACATCCACGTCGCATTTATACTCTGGAGAGTACGCGCAGGGACGAAGTCCCTGGCGTGCGTGGGGTTCGCGTCTTATTTATACTCCGTAGAGTGCGTGAGGTCAACATCCATGTCGCATTTATACTCCGGAGAGTACGCGCAGGGATGAAGTCCCTGGCGTGCGCGGGGTTCGCGTCTTGTTTATACTCAGTAGAGTGCGCAGGGAGAACATCCGCGTCTTATTTATACTCCGTAGAGTGCGTGGGGTCAACATCCATGTCGCTTTTATACTCCGGAGAGTACGCGCAGGGACGAAGTCCCTGGCGTGCGCGGGGTTCGTGTCTTGTTTATACTCAGTAGAGTGCGCAGGGAGAGCATCCGCGTCTTATTTATACTCCGTAGAGTGCGTGCAGAGGCGTCCCCCCACACGTCTTTGTTTATACTCATGCCCGTGTCTTTGACGGAGAGTGCACACGCGAACGTGCGTCTTTGTTTATACTCATGCCCGTGTCTTTGATGGAGAGTGCACACGCGCACGTGCGTCTTTGGTTTATACTCATACCCGTACCCCTGGCTACGGAGAGTGCACACGCGAACGTGTGTCTTTGGTTTATACTCCGGGATCGCGCGCGTAGGCGAGGCCTCCGCGTGCCCTCGCCGCGTATTTTCGCACGATGATGAGAGGTTGGCGACAAACGGAACTTTATTACATTCCCATTTGTGCGGGTGAGCGATTACATAGGTTGGAGGTACTAACCCCTTGTCTTTGGCACGGCTGAAGCCTCTAGTAGCTGCGCTATCTGTAGGGCTTGCCGAGCCACCCCCGGATGATGCCATGGCTCCCCGCGCTGCGGTGCCGATTCTAAGTGTGCCGTTGATCGTCACGACGGGGATACCTGGTGCCGTGCTCGATGCGCCGGGCCATGTCCTGGTTGCCACGAACGGTAATGATGGCCCGCGGCCCCGGGAGCTTCATGCATAAATAGCCGTGATGCGGTACCGCCCCTAAGGAGTTAAGGATTGGACGCCCCAGTATGGCGTTGTAAGGGTACGGGAGATTAACGACGTCGAATGTAGCCTCTTCGGCCCTTTCATTGTCGCCCTGGCCGAACGAGACCTGCAGGCATATTTGGCCGAGCGCCCGTAGGGGGTGTCCTCCGAAGCCTTGCAGCGGGACTCCCGATGGGCCGAGGCGGCTCCAGGGGATCCCCATCTGATCGAAGGCTGCCGTGAACAGGATGTTCGCGGAGCTGCCGCCGTCAACGAGGGCACGTCCCACGTCGCACCCCGCTATAGTGACCCGGACGACCAGGGGGTCGTGATGAGGGAGCTCCATGCCTTGGGCGTCGGTGGGTGTGAACGTGACCTCGTGCTGTGCCCAGTCTGGCGGTGTCTGCACTGGGTATGCCGCCACGTGGTGTAGCTTCCACACGTAGGCCTTCTGCTGCCGTGCCGAGGCGAACTCCAGCGAGGAGCCTCCGGAGATGACGTTGATAACCCTGCGGTGGGTGGCCTCCGGAGCCTGCAGCTGCAGGAGGCCCTCCCGAGGCTGCTCCACGTGGGCCTGGATCCGCAACGGGCCCTCGTGGGGCTGCGTCCCTTGTGCCTGGATCTGCATGGGGACTTCGTATGGGTGCTGGACGTGGGCCACCACGGGCGGGCGTGCCTCCAGGTTCCTATCCCTGGTGACGCTCTCGCGGAGCGCCGCGATAGAGGTGCACGTGCGTGTGTCGTGGTTGCCGTGACCATGGACTACGCACCACAGCCCCTGGTGTTGGTCGTCGTAATCTCCCCGGCTTCTATCGTTGTGGCCCCGGCCACGGCCGCGTCCCCGGCCTCAGCGCCCCCGACCGCCCCGACCCGCGGGAGCGCTTTCGTCGGAACCGCCTTTGATGTCGAGGACGTACTGGCCTCGCCGCAACTTCTGTTGGCCACACTTGGGCCTATTGGACGGCTCCTTGTGCGGGGCGTCCTTGCGGTCGGGCGCGTCCTTGGACGACTCCTGCTTACGTTTTGCCTTCGAAGAGCCGTCCTTCAGCGGGTCTTCGGCTTTTGCCGAGGCACCGGCCTGGTTGGTGTCGGAGTCGTTGCCTTGCCGCCGCCGTGCGTCCTCTTCCGCCCTGGCGTATTCCTCCATCTTGTCAAAGAGCTTCGTCACTGTCTTGATTGGCTTCCGTGCGTTATACTCGGCCAACGGGCCCGGGCGAAGGCCCTGTATAGCTGCGTTAACCACGGTGGTTTCGTTAATGTCTTTGACTTGACAACGTATCTTCGCGAAGCGTTTGAAGTAGTCCCGAAGCTTCTCCAAAGGTTTCTGCTTCACGGCGAAGAGCTGGTCCGCGTCGACCCGCTCGACATAATTTCCTTGAAAGTTGTTGTGAAGGCGGTTGCGGATCTGCTCCCACGCGTAGATGGAGTTCGGCTCTATGGTAAAAAAACCAGGAGAGCGCTACTCCCTGCAACGCGAGGGGGAGCCCCTTCGCCTTTGTGGTGTCATCTCCTCCCGCGGCTTCGATTGCGGTTACGTACACGCGCATGAACTCGCGGGGGTCCGTGTCGCCTTTGTAGGGCTCGATGACACTGGGGAATTTGAAGTCTTCGGGCCACGCCGCCTGCTGTAGTCCTGCCGAAAGCGGGGACTCTGGATCGACGCACCGCAGCGGGATGCGGCTGGACGTGGAGGCGTCGCGGCTGTCCGCCCTTTCCGGCGTGGGCTCTGGCGCGACCACCGGCGTGGCCTGCCGGCTCCGAGCCTCTTGTATATCTCGGACAGCCCCGCGAAGATCCCCTAGCTCCTGCTGGAACGCTTTGAGGGCCGCCAGCAAGGCGCTTTCCACCGCCTGCGCGGGCGGGGCCGCCGGCATGCCCAGCGGACGGGCCGGCACGGGTACGACCGCCTCGCGAGCTCCCGAGCTGCCAGTCGCTCCGTTGTGGCTACCTCCAACTGCCCGGTCTGCGCTACCAGCGAGCGTCGCGGCGAGGGCGGCGAGGTTGGTTGCTGTCGCGTCGGCGGGGTCGGTCGTCGCAGTGCCGGTGACGGGGTGGATCATCGCAGCGCCGGTGGCGGGGTCGGTCGTCGCAGCGCCGGTGGCGGGGTCGGTCGTCGCAGCGCCGGTGACGGGGTCGGTCGTCGCAGCGCCGGTGACGTGGTCGGTCGTCGTCGCAGCGCCGGTGACGTGGTCGGTCGTCGTCGCAGCACGAGCGTCGACGTCCTCGACCACCATGCCTGCGTCGTCGCCCCCACCCGCAACAGCCGATGCCGAAGCCCTGGTGCCCATGCGACGCCCCGACCCGGCCGCCTTCTTTCCCTTCGCCGCCGTTGACGAAGCTTTTTTCGGTGCCATCCTTCTTCAGGTTTCAGGCTTGCTCCTGTCCTCCCCACGGACAGCGCCAACTGTTGTGGTTACAGACCGAACAGAGAGAGAGATGGTAGTGGAGAGTGAGAGAGATGAGTAGTGGCCTGTCCCTTCCCCATGGCCTGTATTCCATATATATATACATGGGGAGTGTTTTTACAATTATGCCCATACAACTGAGTATCCCCTCCAGGGGCACTTATGTCATTACACATGGCCTATTCTGGACCTTATAACCTTCTACCAGGCCTGCTGGGTTTAGCTGGGGGCCACCCCTACAACAGCGCCCGTGAACAGAAACTGAATTCTGAAACACACCCCGCTACACAGCCGACTTCCAACCTCTGTACCACCCAAACCACTTTTCCAAAAATTATGAATGAAATATAGTAGATAGTTGTCGAAGGTCTCTACAACTTTCATATTCATGGGTTCTGCAGGAATAATCATCTTCCTTGTCTAACCTTTCAATCTCCACTGACTGCCTGAACTCGAAAGATCAGACCGCGCAGCATCGTGGAAACGCTCATAACTACTAAACCGTTCATTGGAATGAAGTGAATGACCGGAAATTCCCATATTTCGCATGAAAGATACCCTAACTTGCAGAACACAATAGACGACAGAAATCGAGCAATTAACCGAAAAACTGACGCGATTGAGAAACCGCTAAGAACAAAAGGGGGAAAATGTTGGTTACTCTTGGAGACCACAGAAAGATCCTTGGAACGCCAGCACGAAACACCCCACTCCCCCTCCTTCTCCTCCTCCTTCCTCTTGCTCATCGTCCCACCTCCTTCTCTGTTTTTTCTCTTTTTAGACTAATTTGCAGCCCTCACACGCATTCAGGATTCAATGGAAGAAAAAAGAAAATTCCATAAATCTGCTAAATACTTTTGAAAATGCAGAATCAACATCTGGGGCATTACAATTAGTCTCTATTCATGCCTCGATTTCATATGTATCAAGTCTACAGTGCACCTTGCAACCTATTGTGGTGCAAAGTCCAACACCGACTCAGGCGGATTTAATATGCCTAGATAAAAGAGCTACAACGCATATGAAGTGAATTCAGCTGGTTGAGTGGCGCTCAGTTTCATTTCGTGCCGCAATTTCATACACGTGGAGTCTGTAGTACCCGTTGTGGTGCAAAGTTTAACGCTGACTCAGATGGATTTCAAATGCTTGCCGAAATGGGCAACGGTGCGTGTGAAGTCAATTTGCGATGTCTGGCACCCAGCTTCATTTCATGCCTCGATTTCATATGGACGGGGTTTGCTGTACCCGATACAACCCGTTGTGGTGGAATGTTTAACGTGGACTCAGACGGATGCGAAATGCTTGCCAAATGAGCTACAGTGCATATGATTCCATTCAGGGTGTTCGGCACTCAGTTTTGTTTCATACCTCGATTTCACACGCATCAAGTCTATTATACCCATTGGGTGGAAAGTATAACTCTGACTCGAACATAGTTGAAATGCGTGCCGAAATGAGCTACAACGTATATGATGTCAATTTCGGGCGTTTGGCGCTCGGTATTGTTTCGTGCCTGCAAACTGTTGTGGTGAAAAGTTTAACACCGAGTCGGACGGATTCGAACTGCTTGCCGAAGTGAGCTAGTGCATACGTGAAGTACATTTGGGTTGTTGGCACTCGGTTTTGTGCCTCTGTTCCGAACGCACTAAGTCTATTGTCCCCGATGCAACCTGCAATGGTGGAAAGTTTTACGCCGACTCGGACTCATTCAAAATGCATGCCGAAATGAGTTAGGGTGCATATGAAGTTTGTTCGTGTGTTACCTCTTTGTTTGTATTCATGTGTCGATTTTGTACGCGTCGAGTCTATAGTACCAGCAGCAACTGTTGTGGGGGAAATTTTACGCGTAATGTGACGCATTCGTAATATGTGCCAAAATGGGCTAGGGCACAAATGAAGTTAGTTCGTGGTGTTGGCGCTCCATTTCAATTCGTGTCTCGATTTCATACGCTTCGTGTCTACAGTACACATTGCAACCTGTTATGGTGGAATGTTTTACACCGGCTTAGGTGGATTCGAACTGCATGCCAAAATGAGGTAGGGCTCATACGAAGCCAATTCATGTTGTTCGCACTCAGTCTCAATTCACGCCACAATTTCGTGAGCATCTCGTCTTAGTACTCATTACAACCTGTTGTGGTGGAAAACTGACTCATGTGCCCATGAACAGAAACTGAATTCTGAAAGACACCCCGCTACACAGCCGACTTCCAACCTCTGCGCCACCCAAACCACTTTTCCAAAAATTATGAATGAAATATAGCAGATAGTTGTCGAAGGTCTCTACAACTTTCATATTCACGGGTTCTGCAGGAAAAATCGTCTTCCTTACCTAATCTTTCAATCTCCACAGACTACCCGAACACGAAAGATCAGACCGCACACCATCATGGAAACGCTCATAACTACTAAACCGTTCGTTGGAATGAAGTGAATGACCAGAAATCCCCATATTTCGCATGAAAGATCCCCTAACTTGCAGAACACAATAGACGACAGAAATCGAGCGATTAACCGAAAAATTGACCCGATTGAGAAACCGCTAAGAACAATAGGGGAAAAATGTTGGTTACTCTTGGAGACCACAGAAAGATCCTTGGAACGCCAGCACAAAACACCCCACTCCCCTCCTTCTCCTCCTCCTTCCTCTTGCTCATCGTCCCACCTCCTTCTCTGTTTTTTCTCTTTTTAGACAAATTTGCAGCCCTCACACGCATTCAGGATTCAACGGAAGAAAAAGAAAGTTCCATGAATCTGTTAAATACTTTCGAAAATGTCGAATCAACATCTAGGGCATTACAATTAGTTTCTATTCATCCCTCGGTTTCATATGTATCAAGTCTACAGTGCCCCTTGCAACCTATTGTGGTGGAAAGTCTAACACTGACTCAGGCAGATTTAATATGTCTAAAGAAAAGAGCTACAATGCATATGAAGTGAACTCAGCGGGTTGAGTGGCGCTCAGTTTCATTTCGTGCCGCAATTTCGTACACGTGGAGTCTGTAGTTCCCGTTGTGGTAGAAAGTTTAACGCTGACTCAGATGGATTTGAAATGCTTGCCGAAATGGGCAAGGGTGCGTGTGAAGTCAATTTGCGATGTTTGGCACCCACCTTCATTTCATGCCTCGATTTCATATGCACGGGGTTTGCTGTACCCGTTGCAACCCATTGTGGTGGAATGTTTAACATGGACTCAGACGAATTCAAAATGCTTGCCAAATGAGCTACAGTGCATATGATTCCATTCAGGGTGTTCGGCACTCAGTTTTGTTTCATACCTCGATTTCGCACACATCAAGTCTATTATACCCGTTGGGTGGAAAGTATAACGCTGACTCGAACATAGTTGAAATGCGTGCCGAATTGAGCTACAACGTATATGATGTCAATTTTGGGCGTTTGGCGCTCGGTATTGTTTTGTGCCTGCAAACTGTTGTGGTGAAAAGTTTAACTCTGAGTCGGACGGATTCAAAATGCATGCGGAAGTGAGCTAGTGCATACGTGAAGTCCATTTGGGTTGTTGGCACTCGGTTTTGTTTTGTGCCTCTGTTCCGAACGCACTAAGTCTATTGTCCCTGATGCAACCTGCAATGGTGGAAAGTTTTACGCCGACTCGGACTCATTCAAAATGCATACCGAAATGAGTTAGGGTGCATATGAAGTTTGTTCGTGTGTTACCTCTTTGTTTGTATTCATGTGTCGATTTTGTACGCGTCGAGTCTATAGTACCAGCAGCAACTGTTGTGGGGGAAATTTTACGCGTAATGTGACGCATTCGTAATATGTGCCAAAATGGGCTAGGGCACAAATGAAGTTAGTTCGTGGTGTTGGCGCTCCGTTTCAATTCGTGTCTCGATTTCATACGCTTCGTGTCTACACTACACATTGTAACCTGTTATGGTGGAATGTTTTACACCGGCTTAGGTGGATTCGAACTGCATGCCAAAATGAGGTAGGGCTCATACGAAGCCAATTCATGTTGTTCGCACTCAGTCTCAATTCACGCCACAATTTCGTGAGCATCTCGTCTTAGTACTCATTACAAACTGTTGTGGTGGAAAACTGACTCATGTGCCCATGAACAGAAACTGAATTCTGAAAGACACCCCGCTACACAGCCGACTTCCAACCTCTGCGCCACCCAAACCACTTTTCCAAAAATTATGAATGAAATATAGCAGATAGTTGTCGAAGGTCTCTACAACTTTCATATTCACGGGTTCTGCAGGAAAAATCATCTTCCTTACCTAATCTTTCAATCTCCACAGACTACCCGAACTCGAAAGATCAGACCGCGCACCATCATGGAAACGCTCATAACTACTAAACCGTTCGTTGGAATGAAGTGAATGACCAAAAATCCCCATATTTCGCATGAAAGATCGCCTAACTTGCAGAACACAATAGACGACAGAAATCGAGCGATTAACCGAAAAACTGACCCGATTGAGAAACCGCTAAGAACAATAGGGGAAAAATGTTGGTTACTCTTGGAGACCACAGAAAGATCCTTGGAACGCCAGCACGAAACACCCCACTCCCCTCCTTCTCCTCCTCCTTCCTCTTGCTCATCGTCCCACCTCCTTCTCTGTTTTTTCTCTTTTTAGACAAATTTGCAGCCCTCACACGCATTCAGGATTCAACGGAAGAAAAAGAAAGTTCCATGAATCTGTTAAATACTTTCGAAAATGTCGAATCAACATCTAGGGCATTACAATTAGTTTCTATTCATCCCTCGGTTTCATATGTATCAAGTCTACAGTGCCCCTTGCAACCTATTGTGGTGGAAAGTCTAACACCGACTCAGGCAGATTTAATATGTCTAAAGAAAAGAGCTACAATGCATATGAAGTGAACTCAGCGGGTTGAGTGGCGCTCAGTTTCATTTCGTGCCGCAATTTCATACACGTGGAGTCTGTAGTTCCCGTTGTGGTAGAAAGTTTAACGCTGACTCAGATGGATTTGAAATGCTTGCCGAAATGGGCAAGGGTGCGTGTGAAGTCAATTTGCGATGTTTGGCACCCACCTTCATTTTATGCCTCGATTTCATATGCACGGGGTTTGCTGTACCCGTTGCAACCCATTGTGGTCGAATGTTTAACATGGACTCAGACGAATTCAAAATGCTTGCCAAATGAGCTACAGTGCATATGATTCCATTCAGGGTGTTCGGCACTCAGTTTTGTTTCATACCTCGATTTCGCACACATCAAGTCTATTATACCCGTTGGGTGGAAAGTATAACGCTGACTCGAACATAGTTGAAATGCGTGCCGAATTGAGCTACAACGTATATGATGTCAATTTCGGGCGTTTGGCGCTCGATATTGTTTTGTGCCTGCAAACTGTTGTGGTGAAAAGTTTAACTCTGAGTCGGACGGATTCGAAATGCATGCGGAAGTGAGCTAGTGCATACGTGAAGTCCATTTGGGTTGTTGGCACTCGGTTTTGTTTTGTGCCTCTGTTCCGAACGCACTAAGTCTATTGTCCCTGATGCAACCTGCAATGGTGGAAAGTTTTACGCCGACTCGGACTTATTCAAAATGCATGCCGAGATGAGTTAGGGTGGATATGAAGTTTGTTCGTGGTGTACCTCTTTGTTTGTATTCATGTGTCGATTTTGTACGTGTCGAGTCTATAGTACCAACAGCAACTGTTGTGGGGGAAAGTTTTACGCGTACTCGGACGCATTCGTAATATGTGCCAAAATGGGCTAGGGCACAAATGAAGTTAGTTCGTGGTGTTGGCACTCCGTTTCAATTCGTGTCTCGATTTCATACACTTCGTGTCTACACTACACATTGCAACCTGTTATGGTGGAATGTTTTACACCGACTTAGGTGGATTCGAACTGCATGGCAAAATGAGGTAGGGCACATACGAAGCCAATTCGTGTTGTTCGCACTCAGTCTCAATTCACGCCACAATTTCGTAAGCATCTCGTCTTAGTACTCATTACAACCTGTTGTGGTGGAAAACTGACTCATGTGCCCATGAACAGAAACTGAATTCTAAAAGACACCCCGCTACACAGCCGACATCCAACCTCTACGCCACCCAAACCACTTTTCCAAAAATTATGAATAGATAGTTGTCGAAGGTCTCTACAACTTTCATATTCATGGGTTCTGCAGGAAAAATCATCTTCCTTACCTAATCTTTCAATCTCCACTGACTGCTCGAACTCGAAAGATCAGGCCGCACACCATCATGGAAACGCTCATAACTACTAAACCATTCGTTGGAATGAAGTAAATGACCAGAAATCCCCATATTTCGCATGAAAGATCCCCTATCATGCAGAACACAATAGACGACAGAAATCGAGCGATTAACCGAAAAACTGACACGATTGAGAAACCGCTAAGAACAAAAGGGGAAAAATGTTGGTTACTCTTGGAGACCACAGAAAGATCCTTGGAACGCCAGCACGAAACACCCCACTCCCCTCCTTCTCCTCCTCCTTCCTCTTGCTCATCGTCCCACCTCCTTCTCTGTTTTTTCTCTTTTTAGACAAATTTGCAGCCCTCACACGCATTCAGGATTCAACGGAAGAAAAAGAAAATTCCATGAATCTGTTAAATACTTTTGAAAATGCCGAATCAACATCTGGGGCATTGCAATTAGTTTCTATTCATGCCTCGATTTCATATGTATCAAGTCTACAGTGCCCTTTGCAACCTATTGTGGTGGAAAGTCTAACACCGACTCAGGCGGCTTTAATATGCCTAGAGAAAAGAGCTACAACGCATATGAAGTGAATTCAACGGGTTGAGTGGCGCTCAGTTTCATTTCGTGCCGCAATTTCGTACACGTGGAGTCTGTAGCACCCGTTGTGGTGGAAAGTTTAACGCAGACTCAGATGGATTTCAAATTCTTGCCGAAATGGCCAAGGGTGCGTGTGAAGTCAATATGCGATGTTTGGCACCCATCTTCATTTCAATGCCTCGATTTCATATGCACGGGGTTTGATGTACCCGTTACAACCCGTTGTGGTGGAATGTTTAACGTGGACTCAGACGGATTCGAAATTCTTGCCAAATGAGCTACAGTGCATATGATTGCATTCAGGGTGTTCGACACTCAGTTTTGTTTCATACCTCCATTTCACACGCATCAAGTCTATTATACCCGTTGGGTGGAAAGTATAACTCTGACTCGAACATAGTTGAAATGCGTGCCGAAATGAGCTACAGCGTATATGATGTCAATTTCGAGCGTTTGGCGCTCGGTATTGTTTCGTGCCTGCAAACAGTTGTGGTGAAAAGTTTAACACCGAGTCGGACGAATTCGAAATGCATGCCCAAGTGAGCTAGCACATACGTGAAGTCCATTTGGGTTGTTGGCACTAGGTTTTGTTTTGTGCCTCTGTTCCGAACGCACTAAGTCTATTGTCCCCGATGAAAACTGCTATGGTGGAAAGTTTTACGCCGACTCGGACTCATTCAAAATGCATGCCGAAATGAGTTAGGGTGCATATAAAGTTTGTTCGTGGTGTTACCTCTTTGTTTGTATTCATGTGTCGATTTTGTACGCGTCGAGTCTATAGTACCAGCAGTAACTGTTGTGGGGGAAAGTTTTACGTGTATTCGGACGCATTCGTAATATGTGCCAAAATGGGCTAGGGCACAAATGAAGTTAGTTTGTGGTGTTGGCGCTCCGTTTCAATTCGTGTCTCGATTTCAGACGCTTCGTGTCTACACTACACATTGCAACCTGTTATGGTGGAATGTTTTACACCGACTTAGGTGGATTCGAACTGCATGCCAAAATGAGGTAGGGCTCATACGAAGCCAATTCGTGTTGTTCGCACTAAGTATCAATTCACGCCACAATTTCGTGAGCATCTCGTCTTAGTACTCATTACAACCTGTTGTGGTGGAAAACTGACTCATGTGCCCATGAACAGAAACTGAATTCTAAAAGACACCCCGCTACACAGCCGACATCCAACCTCTACGCCACCCAAACCACTTTTCCAAAAATTATGAATAGATAGTTGTCGAAGGTCTCTACAACTTTCATATTCACGGGTTCTGCAGGAAAAATCATCTTCCTTACATAATCTTTCAATCTCCACTGACTGCCCGAACTCGAAAGATCAGAACGCACACCATCATGGAAACACTCATAACTACTAAACCATTCGTTGGAATGAAGTGAATGAACAAAAATCCCCATATTTCACATGAAAGATCCCCTAACTTGCAGAACACAATAGACGACACAAATCGAGCGATTAACCGAAAAACTGACCCGATTAAGAAACTGCTAAGAACAAAAGGGGAAAATGTTGGTTACTCTTGGAGACCACAGAAAGATCCTTGGAACGCCAGCACGAAACACCCCACTCCCCTCCTTATCCTCCTCCTTCCTCTTGCTCATCGTCCCACCTCCTTCTCTGTTTTTTTCTCTTTTTAGACAAATTTGCAGCCCTCACACGCATTCAGGATTCAACGGACGAAAAAGAAAATTCCATGAATCTGTTAAATACTTTTGAAAGTACTGAATCAACATCTGGGGCATTACAATTAGTTTCTATTCATGCCTCGATTTCATATGTATCAAGTCTGCAGAGCACCTTGCAACCTATTGTGGTGGAAAGTCTAACACCGACTCAGGCGGATTTAATATGCCTAGAGAAAAGAGCTACATTGCATATGAAGTGAATTCAGCGGGTTGAGTGGCGCTCAGTTTCATTTCGTGCCGCAATTTCGTACACGTGGAGTCTGTAGTACCCGTTGTGGTGGAAAGTTTAACGCTGACTTAGATGGATTTGAAATGCTTGCCGAAATGGGCAAGGTGCGTGTGAAGTCAATTTGCGATGTTTGGCACCCAGCTTCATTTCATGCCTCGACTTCATATGCACGGGGTTTGCTGTAACCGTTGCAACACGTTGTGTTGGAATGTTTAACGTGGACTCAGACGGATTCGAAATGCTTGCCAAATGAGCTACAGTGCATATGATTCCATTCAGGGTGTTCGGCACTCAGTTTTGTTTCATACCTCGATTTCACACGCATCAAGTCTATTATACCCGTTGGGTGGAAAGTATAACCCTGACTCGAACATAGTTGAAATGCGTGCCGAAATAAGCTACAACGTATATGATGTCTATTTCGGGCGTTTGGCGCTCGGTATTGTTTCATGCCTGCAAACTGTTGTGGTGAAAATTTTAACACCGAGTCGGACGGATTCGAAATGCATGCCAAAGTGAGCTAGTGCATACGGGAAGTCCATTTGGGTTGTTGGCACTCGGTTTGGTTTTGTTCCTCTGTTCCGAACGCACTAAGTCTATTGTCCCCGGTGCAACCTGCTATGGTGGAAAGTTTTACGCCGACTCGGACTCATTCAAAATGCATGCCGAAATGAGTTAGGGTGCATATGTAGTTTGTTCGTGGTGTACCTCTTTGTTTGTATTCATGTGTCGATTTTGTACGCGTCGAGTCTATAGTACCAACAGCAACTGTTGTGGGGGAAAGTTTTACGCGTACTCGGACGCATTCGTAATATGTGCCAAAATGGGCTAGGGCACAAATGAAGTTAGTTCGTGGTGTTGGCGCTCCGTTTCAATTCGTGTCTCGATTTCATACGCTTCGTGTCTACACTACACATTGCAACCTGTTATGGTGGAATGTTTTACACCGACTTAGGTGGATTCGAACTGCATGCCAAAATGAGGTAGGGCTCATACGAAGCCAATTCGTGTTGTTCGCACTCAATCTCAATTCACGCCACAATTTCGTAAGCATCTCGTCTTAGTACTCATTACAACCTGTTGTGGTGGAAAACTGACTCATGTGCCCATGAACAGAAACTGAATTCTGAAAGACACCCCGCTACACAGCCGACTTCCAACCTGACACATGCTCGAGATTTTAAGGTATTCGCTATTACACATTAATTAATCCTATGCGACAATTGGTAATAATGCCTCTTGAATTAACACATTCTATTTTTTGCAGTGCCACCAGCAGTCGCCGGGCAACACATGTGGCTTCTACGTTTGCCACCATATGAAACTACTCCTCGATTCCTCGAGGATCACCAATTCCAAGGTTTGTCAATCTTCCCATAATTACTTCATACTTATCACGTTACATATATACGCACATTGATATTCCTATCGACAGGCTGCGTCCATCCCATCAACTGCATTGAAATAGCCTGACCTTTCAAGAATTCGAGGAGATATGGCGTAATTTTTTGTGACTGACGTCATAAAGTCACAAGGAGAGTTCCACTGCGCACCATGATTTTTTTTATTGCTCTTATCACTCCGGAATTGAGGTCTCGTGAAAGGAACGGATCCATAATCAACGAACTTGTCAGCTGCACAAGCAATACTTGAATGGCAATCATGCACCATCCAAGTATAGCTTGTGCAGCCTGACAAGTTCGTTGATTATGGATCTGTTTCTTCCGTGAGATCTCAATTCCGGAGTGGTAGAGCAATAAAAAAATGCAATGTTACCATCTAAGTGCAAATACAATGTACATCTTTTGTAATTGTGAATTTGTTAATGGATATTTTATTTCATTCCAATTAATTCATTTGCAAAATGGATGACTTATGTTTGTGAATGAAATGTGATGTGAATTGGATGTTTTATGTTTATCAAATGAATTGAGATGTGAATTGTATGTATACATATACTTGTTCATCTGCTTGTTTCAGAGGGCATGGCTAGCATTTCCTGATGCTAGCCAATAAACAGGAATAGATTTAGGGGTAGAAAAGCATATCACAGACGGCTTTTACTAAAAACCGTCTGTGATAGCTGATAATCACAGACGGTTTTTAGTTAAAAACCGTCTGTGATAACTAGATATCACAGACGGTTGTTAGTTAAAACCGTCTGTGATAACTAGTTAAAAACCGTCTGTGATTATCAGCTATCACAAACGGTTTTTCGTTAAAAACCGTCTGTGATATTTGCACCATAGACGGTTCGAAAGCCGTCTGTGATGACCTCGTATCATTACTGACCCATAAATTCAGACGGTTCACAAAACCGTCTGTGATGACGTTTTTGAACCGTCTGTGATGACTTTTTCTGTAGTAGTGTATACATTAGATTTTACAGTCAACCATTAGGACAGATATGCACAATAGCTGATGGAAAGATAACAAAGGTTATTTCATGTAATGGTACCTACGAAACTATTTTATTTGGTACAAATACACATTTAATTGACAAACACTTAACATGGAATTACAGATATGTGTATATTTTGTATGTAACACCCCGGCTTCTCAAAACCCTAAGATGTCACTTACAACTACTATTACTAGCAATTTAAACTAATAAGCAAGTATTAATGCCATCTAGATATCAAGAACAACATTCCATATGAAATAAAATATAAATTTCAGCAACATGTTAAACCATAAATTTAATTTAATATGAACAAGATAATTACCAAAAGCATCGTCAATAAATCCTAACTAAATAACACATCATCTAGCAATATCGCGGTCTCTAAGAAAGTAAGAAAAACCACAAATCAACCAATTATTACAACGAATGATATTAAATGGTTCACTGTCAGAAGTGAAGCATTGATAGATGAAGTGAAGAGCTATAAAATGCAAATACTCATGTGCTACACCCTCCCATGCATGTTGCTTTCGACGATCACTACTACATAAAAGGTCATCAAAGACAGTTCAAAAACGTCATCATAGACGGTTTCATGAGCTGTCTGACTTTATGGGTCATTAATAATATGAGGTCATCACAGACGGCTTTTGAACTGTCTGTGATGAAGACTATCACAGACGGTAGATCTAAATTATCTTCAATTCTTCTTTCACCAAAAGTTAGATCTAAATTATAATGCAATTAGAAACAAATAACTAACCATAGCTAGCCAATAACTTAGTGGATCTACAATTACTCTTGCCAAATAGTTGATCTCCTTCCACCAAATGGCCTCAAAGCCCAGCCAGCAGCTCAACACAGCAGCGTAGATCTGGAATTTAAGACAAAAGAGGTCAACGGGTCTGTGCGCTCTTAATATAGTAGAATTATCACAGACATTTTGTGTTACAAACCGTCTGTGATAAATTAATTATCACATACGGTTTTTATAAAGAACCGTATGTAAATTATCACAGACGGTTCAAATAAAAAACCATATGTGATACTTTATATTATCACGGAAGGTTCTTGTTAATAACCATTGGTGATACTTTACAAACGGTTTTAACCACGAACCGTCTGTGATAGTTCAAGATCACAGACGGTTTTTATCACTGGCAGTAATACATATGGTTCTAAACTATCTATGATAGTATTTAATACAGATGGTTTTAAGGAACCGTCTGTGATGTGACGTCTAATATTAGGCTTTCTGTAGTAGTGGATCACCTAAAAAATAATAATAAAGTAAGGGTGAATTCATGACTCAGCAAGTACAAAGCAGAAAAATAAACAAGGTAAACATCATTTAAACATATCATATTAATTCATCATTATCTCATCATGGCAGGCTCATTATCATCAAGTTCCATACACGTCTCTTTTCCATGAATGCAATACTAAAGATTCAAACTCCTCCTCTGTATATACCAGTATAGCTAAGTGTTCGCCTGTCGATGACACACCCTTACCCCGCCCTTTTCCATACAGTGTCTCACCTCCACCTTCATGGAGTGTCTACCGAAATAGGTTTTTGCAACTTAGACCCTCACCCTGTCCTTTCTTATACGAGGCCGCCTTGTCTTTTTTCATACAAGGTCTCATCTCTAATCCCGTGGAGTGTCTACCAAGTAGGACTTTACAACATCGATGGTCACATGCAATTCAATAATCATCTCTTCTCCATAGTTAATCAACAACCTTAATCATCATTGTAAATATCCAATCTCAATATATGCCACAGCAATACAAGACAACACTTAATTGACAACGCTCTCGAAGTCCACAACTTTTCCCCTTTACCAAACAGTTAACCCCTTTCTATCCCTGTACTAAAATTATCATAACTTTTATTTCTTACCTCAAAAAATAGCAAACCATACCAGTTCTAGATTCTATACAAAATTCCCCACATTTTCTTGGTTGGCCAAATTTTTAGATTAAATCATTTAGACTATCGTTTTTAACTCAGAAAACAGATATGATATCTTTTGGTCAGCAGACATATTAATTCTATATCTTTTAATCTAATTTGCAAATATATTAAAAAATTACAATTTTAGAATATAAAGGAAATTATCTACCATTTTCTAGTTATTCCTAACATTTGATTCTAGCATTAAGTTAGTCAAATTAAAGTTTTCCCGCGACTACGTCTAGCAGCAATCAGTATCGAACAGCAGCCTTTCAAAATTCATTTCTTCTAATATACTTACCTAAAAATTGTATTCTTAGTCTTTTTGAAAATTTTAAGAAATTAACTACAATGTTTGATGAGGACATCTCTACTACGCATTCACCTGCCACTCCAAGGGTGTATGATAAAGCTAGTGATGAGGTTCCAACAGGCCCTATGACAAGAGCAAGAGCTAAGCTACTACAACAACAGGTGCTTTTGTTTCTTAAAGAATTTCTGATTGCATTAGATGAGAATGGTATACTACCTAATGCAAATACATTGTGCGTTCTCAGATTTGAAGCAATGGAAGAACAAGGATGGAAGGACCAACGGGCCAGCCCCATGGAGAAAGAGAGCCATGCAACAACAAGGGAGGAGGCCCATGCGGTCACATGCCAAAAGGAGGGAAGCCCCATGCAGCCAAGACTTGAGGAAAAGGTCCATGCGCCAATTGAGGAGTTTGTGGGCCTGCGTGCCAATATTGGGCTGAGATTGCATAATCCAGCCATGTAATTAGTTAGTGTTTAATTCTGAATTGTTTTAGTATGCATAAACCAGATTGAACTCGGCCTTAGGCACAAGTGCATGCGTGCGGAGGTTAGGGTTGGCTTTAAGTAGCAGTCGCCCCCCTATTGTTCTGGAGACCACTTTTGATAATAGATTACTCTTGTTCTTTCTATTGGCTGAACCAACTTGAGGGAAGAATTGGGAGTTCGCTGAAATCAAGATCGTTCAACCTTTTCGTTGGGAATTGGGAGCGCGATGGAACTTCATCGGTGGTCGTGAAGTTCAACACGTGTGGTTGGGCGAATTATAAAGTGCTAACTCTTGCATTGGCAACGGGAGATCACTACGGTTCGTCGAATCCTCGTGAGTATCCAGATCTTACGTCGGCGACCCTGTATCAATGTTCATATTGACCAAATTCCCAGATTAGACCATTTACTGGTTTTAATCTACCAATTAGTACAGACTAGCAAAACATGACTAATTCTACCAGACAACTGAACTATAAAAATCATAACTCACAATTTATTCATTCGATTGACATGAACTAAAACTCTATAGTAAGATAACGAGATCCTCTACAATTTTCTAATAGATATGTTTTCCAAATTATGACTATGCAAACCTTAAAATAATCGTTCAAGTTACAGCAGACTCAAACCATCTATTATCCGATTTTGCCGACAAATACTCACCATCTGCTCCGTGAAACTCGACTTTTAAATCTCGGCGAAGTGCGCCAAAATTCACAATCCCTTCGTCATAATTTTTTCTTCCTTATTTCTTTTCCCGCTGCTTCTCTCTAGACTGCTCTCGGTTCTCTCTCCATCTCAATGTACTGTAGCTGCACGGTTGCTACGCGACGCGCGAGTCCCATGCAAAGCATGAAGCATGGCTAGATTAGTGCACGTGCATGCATGTGAACAGCAACCAAAGCACCCACTTCACATGCACGTTGACAGCCAAACCGCACGTCGCAAAAATCCACCGCCGCTGAACGCAATTAATACAAGTGCGAGGAGATGGCCGTGGGACGCGGCTCCCTAGCGAAGGTTACCAGCGGCGCGTGGCAGATGATGGTGGGCGTCTTCGTTAGGATGCCGGCGGATAATTTGTTTTATTTGATATTTACATTCAAAAAAATATAAATATAGTAGATAAAATCTGTATTTAAAAATATTTGTATTCGATAATATCCGTATCTGTATCTGAGAATATTCGTATTTGAGAATATTTATATTCGTATTCGAAACTATTCGATTCGTATTCGATCTATTACCTATACTGGCAGAGATTTGTATTTGATCATGTTACATAAATTTGTTCTACTGAGATTTATTACATAAGTTGTTGGAGAATATTCGTATTAGGTCGAATTAAGTACATATTTGATTCGAACTTGTATTCGTTATAACATTCGGTTCATATTCAAGAATATTCGAATTTGAATTCATATTCGTTTTAAAAATATGGATCCGTGTTCGTATTTAAGACTATTCGATCGTATCCCTAGTCTTCGCGCAGGCAGCCAGCCAGCTGACGAAGGCTGACGTGAGGCTCAAGAGAAGAATTCCAAGGCGATGAAGCACGGGAAAAGGATTGTGGATGGTGCCTAGGGTTTTCTGGGTTTTGGTTCGCCTCTTCCTCACGACCCCCTTCAACTCTCTCGTACCACTCATTCTAAAACTACTCCCCTCTAAAATTCCAAGACATCCTGTTTACCCGTATCCCTTTTTCCTTAATTGTGCATGGGTCCTCAAGAGGGATATTTTCGACGTATTACATTGTAGCAGTTTTATAGGCACATTAACGTAATACTTTACACATAATAGAAAGGCACTTACGCAAAATGCCTAGTTGAAGGATTTTGTGACAGCCAATTTTTGCCACACAATAAATAATGCATGATTTCATGATTTTTTTTAAAAAAATTCAGAGCCTTTTTAAATATTTTCAGAGGCCTTGCTTGAGTTTAAGATTTTTGAAAGAATTTCCTTTGCCCAAAAAGACAATTTTAGAATTTCTGAAATAAAATTGGGTGCCAACAAATTTTTCCTAAAAATTTTGTTTACAAATACATCTTGGAATTCAAATTACAAATTCAAACTCAATTCAAATCATAAATTAAAGTTTAAATCATTAAATATTTCCCTCCTTTGCTTCGGGCCGAATCCAATCAGCCACCCCGACCCAATTCTTGTTTTCTTCGCCGTGCAGCCCACATGTTGTGCCAGCCCATTTCCATTTCTCTTCCTCACCGTGGCCCAACTGAGCCGGCCTGCTCTTGCACGCTTGCTCGCTCACTCAAAGCCTTGCCCTCTCTTGCTCTCGCTGCCATGTGGCCATGGTCCCACCCGTCAGCCAACCACAATAGCTAGGTCTTGGCACGCGCAATCCATTTTGGCCCTTAGCCGATCACGCCGACCCCTCTCTCGTCGCTCGCTAGCTCACCATGGAGCTCCATTGTGAGCTCCTCTATGACTCTACTAAGACTCACAGGCCAGTGGGCCTCACTCGTCAGATAGTTAATTAAGATGGTAATTAAGTTATCTATTAAGTATGTAATTAGTGTTAGTATGACATGTGGGCCCTACATGTTTAGAAGATCTAATTAACTCCGTTTTAAACCTATGAGTCACTAACATGTGGACCTGGCACCCTTAAAACCATCATGTAGACCCAGACCATGGACCACTATCTCTTCTATTTTTTTAAGTAAAAGTAATTAGAAAAAAAAAATTAAAACCAGCTGGTCCACTAGTTAGCCATTGAATATTTTTCTTAAGAAAAATAATTGAAAAGGAAAAAATTCCTATCGACCTCATCTGTCAGAAATTTCCAAAATTCTAAATTTCATCTCGATTCAAATTTTGAAAGGCCATACTTTCTTTATTTCAATTCTAATCCAGTGGATTTTTGTTTTTAAATTCATCTAAATTCAAAACCTTTCTAACAGAACCAAAATCATAATTTTGGAGTTCATTTAAATTCTTATTTGAATTTGGTGTTGAACGTGGATAATTACGTGTGTGTATATAGACTTTGACACTTAGAACGCTTCTGTCATTGACGAACAAGATCCTACCAAACCAAATTTGTCACATGCAAATTCTTATAATTAATCATTTCGAACCTTGTTTTTAAATGCAAATATTTTTCTTTCAGATGCAAGTGCATTCTTATTATTGCCATTTACTTATATGCTATGTTAAATGTTGATTGCCTAGCTATACCATGCAATTGATACCTACTATTTTCCCTTCTTTGATTGTTAATATTCTCCTACCATATCACTCTAGGATACTTATAAAAGTAATAACTCTATCATTGATTAAATCTTACTAGAATATGTTGAGCTTAAAATTGCTTTAGTAGTGAAATGAAATACAACACAAACATTGCTAACTGCAATTTGAAAACATGATAATAGGATAGTAGCATGGGTTACCACCGGAAATAGGAAAAATATTTTCTTAAATTGTGGAGAATCGGGCAAGTGGTTGGTACAAAACTAGTACAGGGATTGCACATATTATTAGAATGGCTATGCAGAGATTACACGTGTCATTTTTTGATTGGTCATGCAGGGGTTGCATGTCCATTGCTTTTGAATAGCTATCAAGGGATTGCATGACCTCTAGGCTTGTTGGTTGGTCTCACCTGAGTCGATTAAGGACCGAATCGTTTACTTATCTTTTCTACACACAAATCGTGCAAACACAAGTCTAGTTATAAGATGGAGCCAGCCCACTAATTTGCTTAGTTTTGGTGTGAATCCTGTGCATTACATTGGTAAGTGGATTTCTATATTTTGGTTGTGAATGTTGGGAGTGGCCTATAATAGTCACTGCCCTTGTAAATTTCATAAACATGAAGGGCCATAGACTCCCTAACAATAGGGTTTTTTAGTGAAAACATAGTGTAGGATACGAATATTTTGTAGGTGAGGCGTAACTCATGATAGGAACAGTCACTATCACTAGTGTTAAGGGATTCCACTCTAGAGTGGGAGGAAGCATCGAAGTTAAGCATTGTAAAAGCCTTGTTATGACTTTCTTAGTTGCGCGCCTACAGAAACCTGTAGTGGCTAACATTATGAGTTAACCACACATGTGAGGATTAAAAAATCTATTCAAATAGTTGTACCCGTGGACATGGGCAATTGTGTAGAGACGACTTGTGTATTTTTCACAAAAATGGTGGTTACATGGTAATGATTATGATAACTTAATATGCAAATGGAAATGAAAGTGGAGGAATTTCGCTCTCATGATAAACTTGACTCAAAATTAGATATTGTTTTTAAAGTAAAAATGGCTAAGTCATATCTTTAGGAAGCTAGCTAAAATATTATATTTGGCAAGTTGACTTTGTGTTAAAAGAAACATAAGACCTTTTCTTGGTTAAGCCTTACATGTAGAGATATATATACACCCCCAATTGCATTCTGCTATAGGGAATTGCGGAGCACTTTTATACTCATTGTTGCTTAATATGCGATTTTAGATGACAGAATCGATGACTCGATGTATAGATACATCCATACCTCTAGTTACAACATGGAAGATGAGGCTAGGATTAGGTTTAGCCCCAGTTGATTGCATGTGGAAGATCATGGAGGTCTTTTTTTGTTTACTTACTTTATGTTGCTTTATTATGAATAATCTCATTTGGCTTGTCAGCCCGTTCCATAAAACTGATCATAAGATCTATTTATGAATGCGTATGTAATATTAATTGCTCCTTTTATTATATGCATGTAAGGATGTGATATTTGCTAACATTATATTGTGTGAGCTAGCTATTGCTCTAGGGAGTAGCTCTGAATATACAGAAGATTCGGATTGCCAAATCCTGGTCACTAGATTTTATGGAGATATTACATGCAAATCCTCCAGTTCGGTAGTTCTGAAGTTGTTTAGTCAGCTCTTGATCGTCACCAGGAGATAGGATTGTTGTACCTATGAAGAAAAAGTAACAGTATAGACAACAAAGACTACAGATTATGTTACAGAGACTGCATTATAGCTTGAAAAGGATTTTAGCGTTAAGGCAAAACATTTACATTTTTCCTAAAAGTATTGTGTTCTCCATCCAATCAACAACATGGCATGTAAGTTATATAATGTCATCAGTTGCAATGTTACACAAATGTGAAATTTAGTAATGTATGCTACTTTAATCAATTCTGGGACATTTGACAAATATCTACACGCAAGTAACCTCATCCAAGCCCATGGCCTTTTCCTCCTTTGCTCATCAACCATGAGTTCTCTTTCTAACCATATCAATCAATATTAGTCATCAGGCATTAAGTATGAACGTTGTAGCTATTAGGACTACATTGAACATAAATTCAATGAAGAATTCTCACCTTGTAAGGCAATGAATAACAAAAAGAATTTCATCAAACATTATTTTGGGAGCACGTACATCATTCTGCACAATTGAAGTGTGTTGCATCCATCCAAAAAAATGATAGGAAGGAACAATCTAATAGTAACATATAGATGCAATTTTACCTAACCATGAGATTAAAGAATGTTAAGACGGAAGTAGCAATTCAACAGTAGCATATATCATAGAAAAATAAAATTGAAGTAATCAATTAGGGTTAATTGTGACATCACCTGGTGACCCAAATCAAGAAATTTGAACAAAACGCGAGTGCACAGCTACTCACCGGTTGTATGGCTCGAAGATGGAGAATGCATCTTCATACTCTTCATTGTTCTGTAGATTAGATCGGGAGGAAGCTAGGATGGGAGAAGATGTCGATTGGTGGGAGCGGGCACAGATGCTGCCAGTATTAGGTGTAGCGCCACAGGGCTACAGGGCAATGGGAGAGCTTCAATGAATCAGTTGGGGCTTGGGGTTGAATTGGGATCGCATGATGTGGAAGGAGGACAATAAAGTTCATTACCGGTCCTTTCGAATGCTTGTGATAGTTGTATAAGTTGAGGTGCTCCACGCTAGTTACAACACAAGGCGAACGAAGGTGGAATACAAGGCGCTCACCCGCCTCACCACCGATGTGGGGTGAAGAGAGAAGGGAAAATGGGCTGGGCAAGGTGGTTGCATCCGGCTTAAGTTGGGAACATGGGGTGGATGGACCTCGACTTGGGTTGGGCTAGTAGCACCACTGAACCGGAATGAGAAGTTTGTGCAAATCTGGAGTGTCTGGCCTTGAACTGATGGGTAGATTTATTTCAGATGACACGGAATGCTGAGAGGAGATCATCACATGTAGAAAACATTGACAAGAAAATATTGCTCCAGTGACATCATTTTTACCATGCAATTACAATGATCCTAATTAGAGCACCAACCAAGCTCACATTACTATGTTACTTCTAGATAATCGCAACATGATGATGGAAATGAATTATGTGCAGTGTTTGAATAAATATGAAAATATACTGTTTTGCTAAATCAGTCGCTTGAAAATTTATGTACAGTGTTTGAATAAATATGAAAATATACGGTTTTGCTAAATTAGTCACCTGAAAATTTCTAAAATTTCAGGCAATTCTGTAGCCATTTGATCTCTTTGAGATGTGTGTTGTACTAGTGTCGGATTAATGGCCCAGGCCTTCTATTGGATTCTTATGTTCAAACTTGACCCATTAGATTTTAAATAGCTCACCTCTCATTGTCTACACTACTGTAGTTACCGGTGCTTTCCCCTTTCTTTGTCTGTGTCTCCATTCTACAACGAAGAGGGAGGGGGAGGAAGAGAGGAGATAGCAAGGCAACGAGCAGTGATTCACAGCAAGTGGCCACGATTTGAGATGATGAGCGACTTGGAAGTGAGCACCGACGCTTGACGAGCGCTCTCGTCGTCAGCGCTGTTGGTTTCATGGCTGGAGCTTGGTTGTATGAGTAGTATCGATTTGAGTATTTGAGGTGTGGCTTTTGAGCTCAAATTTTGGGGTTCCTTTTAATGTTTGTAGTGCTATGAAATTGCTTCTATCTGGGCAAGATCTAGGTAATTTGTGGAATCGCATTTTGTTTGGGGTGCTTCAATTTGTACTTGATTTGTTCTAGGGTTTTGGAAATTGTACTTAATTTGGTGATATATTTCTATCCCATATTGATTGATTTGGAATTTTAGGTTAGTAATTTTTTGGGTGTGTATGGAGTTGTTTTTTTTAGTTGGTATGTCATGTAGTTGTTTTTGTCTAACCACTGAATTCTTCTTAGGAATTTTATTCTCATATGGGTCTAGCCGGTACGTGCACATTGTTCGGATGTTTTAATAAATAGCTGTGTTTATGGTTCGTCCAATGGATTGAACAACTTAGTGGATTAGGTCCGATATGTTGTGGAATGCTTGTGTTAACATGCTCAGGAGGCATGTTAGTGCTTTAGGAGGCATGGCTGACTCAACTTCGTCCCTATAGTTCAGCGTTTAGGAAGCATGGTTGATCTCAGTTTGTTCCTATAGTCTGTAGGATTTTGTTACTTTTGTTTCCATCGCTCATTGAAAAACAGACACCATCGTTTCATAAAGTACATTGAAAACAGAGGCAATTTTCATATAAATAATTTTTATTTATAAAGTTGCACACTATTACATTTTAAAGCTTCTGTTTCATACAATGTGAAATTTTGTACTTTGTCAGTGCAAGTATCAGCTTGTCTTACATCAGGATTGACCTATCATTTTTTTATGAAAATTCATTCATTGGGACTATGTTTTGGCTTATTCTTTTCTGGTTAACCTAGGAAGGATTGTTTGTAAGCAGCAAAGTACTCTTTTGTGGTTCTATGAACAAAACTTAACAGATTAAAAGTTGCATAACATTTTAATTACACTTTTAGTTCGGGCAATATGCAATTTTAGTTCATTTGCAATGCAATATGATAAAAGCATTTTTTTAAGTTGTCCGTTTAAATATTTGGTCTAGTCACTTCTAATGGTTGTAAAATTTGTTTAGTTTCATTGTTATTTCATCACATGAAGTAGTAACTAGATCACTTAGTTCATAGTATTACTATCATTGGTCATTTTGAATTTGCTCACCTATTGTCACCTAGTTCATAGTAAATTGACTATAGATTTAATACATGAAAAATGCTAATTAGATAACCTATGTTCTATTGCAACAAAACTTTAAGTCCTACGCAATGTGCAATTTTAGTTCTTATTCAGTGCAATTTCTATTTATCCATTTTTTTCACCACGGATATAACGCCTGCTCTGATACTAACTGTAATACCCCAGCCCTCCCCAGAGCCTAGGATGCTACTACTACTACTACTACCAACAGGGAGCAATCAACATATATATAGAATAATTGCAATATGACACGAATTCCATATCACACAGACATAACCGATTGCATATCACACACAGACATAACATGAACAGAGACTAGGGTTCCATGCCCAACAAGGCTCAAAACCACGAGCTCGAGAACATACAACCAAAATTGGTGAGCATTGTATGACCTAACAATTGAAGTTAGCACTGTCTTGAGAAACTCATTCTCCTCTTTAAGCAAAAGGGGACTGGTCGCATTCCAACAACCTGCAACATTCCCAAAACAACCTTGAACCAAGATTTAACTAAGCAACTTAGCAACCATTTAATATGAAAGCTAAGTGACTAGTAAACTAATATTTAATAAGTGCAGTGCAAAAGGGGTCTACTCCCACTCCAAGCATGCCGTCAATCAGGATCACCTAAAAAAGTCAACAAAACAAGCGTGAATCCAAAAACTTAGCAAGCACATAATAGAAACGATAAAGCATTGCTACATGCATAAGCCATAATCTAGCCATGTCATTTTTCACATGTTTCCGTATAATCATTAACATAACCATGGCATTGTTCTCATTATCATCACCATTTTTTCATTAGTACAATGCAGCACTACTCTACATGCTCATTTGGTCATCACATTGCTTATACCGCTATAGCTTGGGTGAATACCCATCGATATTCACCCTATCATGGGCTCGTCCTTGTCGGCATGGGATCTCTCCACTCCCGTGGAGGCCTACCGAGGTAGGTCTTACATATCCACCCACGGTGGATTTTTTTCCTCGTCATATGAGAGTGGACATGATACAAATGCATATATCCATTGTCATTAACATGTTCCATCATTGTCATCATTTACACGGTAGCCTCATTGCTCACCCCTTTTCATCAATATTGCCATCATCATATAAACATCATCATAACATTAAATATTGCATATTTCATAATATTTACAGTCTACCGTTCTATCATGCATGTGCATGTTTAAACTCGTGGATGATGTGTGGATGGCGCGGATCCTAGGCTAGCCCCTGTACAAACATTATCTATTTCAACTTATCGCTAAGGCAATATATACACATACAAGCAAATGATATCGCTCTTACGCACAAACCCAACAAAAATAATCCCTCCCTCACCAGACACCTTACCACAGTCCCGGTGTTCAACTGACCATAAAATAAAGATTTTGTCATCTTTATTCGCGGATTGAATTCTACATGCTTAACCCCTCTCTTTGCTCACTATGGGCCAAACAAACATACCATCTAACCTTTCCCTCCTCTAATCTCTATTATCCCCTCTACAATTAGTTATAGCCCTGTTCTTTTCAGCTTCTAAAAGTTGCTTTTCGGCTTTTCTACAGTAACTAGCTTTTAAATGGAGTATTTTTTTCAAGATAAGATCTACTAGTTAATTGTAGTACATACTTTACTGACTTCATTTACATCGGCAAAAACTGCACATGAGTTTCTGTTACTTTGTAATCTCTCGTACAACAGCCCAAAAGCCACAAGCAGCAGCCAAAAGCCACAGCCAAAAAGAACAGGCCCATACTAACCAATCTTACATTACTTTATCAACCAATAATTAATTTATACCCAATCACCTACATTAATTAACCTATTCGGCTGCACACCGATAGCTCCAACCTACTACTGGTAGCTACTACTATGACCATCTTCATCCATTCTTCCTCTCCCTTCCCTCTCCCTCCATAAATTAACAAGATCAACTACCATAGCACCAATTACACCATCCAAGTATTCCTATTAATAATCGATATTGTGACTTCTACACAAATAAATAATCAAGCAGGGGGAAGGAATCAAAGCGTTACTCTAGTCCCGAACGACTGGATCGGGGCCCTACCTTTCTTTCTTATTTTCCTTTTCCTCTTCTTTTCTTTCTCTATAGTCGGCTCTTCTCTTCCTATTCCCTTTCTTCTTAGCTGGTTGCCCTCAATCTCGGCCAAATTCTTTCCTCCTCTAACCCAGCCGATTCTCCCCTCCACCTTTTTCCAGCATGGCGTAGTAGCAATCGACCTTGACGCGGCTTGACCCTAGGAGGCGAGGCCCGGTGGGGAGCAGCGACGCACCAGGGAGGTGGCTGAGGGCGAAGGGTAGAGGATGGCGACGCCAATCGCTGAGCGTCAATGGTGGCTGACTAGGTGACA
The DNA here is from genome assembly GCA_017311315.1 of Dendrocalamus latiflorus. Taxonomy (NCBI): domain Eukaryota; kingdom Viridiplantae; phylum Streptophyta; class Magnoliopsida; order Poales; family Poaceae; genus Dendrocalamus; species Dendrocalamus latiflorus. Next base: position 26,221,810 of record CM029626.1, read on the forward strand.
CTCAGATATGGCTTGGCCAGAGAGTGAAGGTGATGGGCGACGACAGCCACGACAGGGGACGCGTGGTGGCACGGGGCGATGCCGGCGATAGAGGGACGGGGTAGGGATGCCGAGGTGCGGTCGAAGGAACGACTGTGCTGGCGACTGAGCAATGGGCAACAAGCGTGAGTGGAGGCAGTGGCGGTAGCACAAAAACGAGGAGCAAATCAGCTTTTGCCTCCTCGCCCTCCTGAATCTCTCTTGTGAGAGTGGCTTGGGCCAAGGCGGGTAGGCCTTAGGGCATCCGGAGTGTATGAAAATAGGGGGGTCATAAGCCAACTTAAAGTCGACCTAATACATTACAGGGTTGACCTTAAGCTGGCCATAAGCAAAAAAAGGCTCGAGGCCGGTCCTCAAGCTAAAGACCTGACCACAAGCATTAAAATACAATTTTCTTTTAATCCTGTTGTTCTCCCCCCCCCCCCCCCCACCAGCCAACTATCAACTACCACCTAGCCACAAGAGATATTTTTTACTGCCGAGTGGGAACCTTGTTACAACCGAGCAGCGGTCTCAAACATAACGTGTCGATCTTAACAATTAGGTAGGGCACACCTTAAAACCCATTGCGAATATACACTCCTGATGCCCTTAGGCCTGGCGCTCCCAAGACTTTTTTATTTTGTAGTATTACATTCAGTTTACTCAAATCTTTGGGACTCAGAGAGATGATGCATGCAAAGGAAGTGTAACGACCTGCCTTTTCCATTTTTTAATTGCCATATCGCTCTGTTGCACATTTGTATGTTTAATCTCATACCATGCAGGATCCAGCTCTTCTACATTGCTTTTTGAAACCTTGTACAACCATATTTGGTTATCTGTTAAATTGGACAATACATTTTTCAACAGTCGAGCAAGCTTGCTAACATAATCCATTAATCACACTTAAAGATTGCCCACAACAGAAATTTCAACTTTGCGTTAAAGAGTTTTCCATGGAAAGAAATAGTCCTGCTATCCACACAATAAGCTTTTAAATACCTGCTTTGGGCACAATACTGGATTAGAGTTCTTTATTATGTGTAACCCAGAGGATGAAAATCTAAGCACAATCCTGGCGGGTGAATAATTTTGTTATAGCTTAACATATCAACCTACGGGAGAACAAGCACAATTGAAATTACAAGGTTACCACACAAAACATCCATAACCAAGCTGAAAATACGAAAGAACAGACATAATCCCTCAAGCTCAATGAGGGACATGTCGTTTCTAACAGGAAAAACCTCATTTTGTTCGATACTCCGACAAAAATGGGACTGGCAGCAGCGTTAGCCATGAAATAGACCCACACAGAAACCTCTCCTAAGGCCTAAAATATAAAATGGTGTCCAGAAGTTAAACTTATTCAAATGCAGCAGCATCCAAAAGCAAGCTAGCACCTAATATATCCATACTTTTGCTTATCATCATCATCTAATCTTAGCCACCCCCAGAGCCATACTTCTTCCCAAAGACGATCACCTGTAGCTTGTCATATCCAGCAAGGACACCAGCACCAGCAACAGCACGAAGGATGTTGGCACCAGCACCCTTGAAGAGGGACTTTGTGCCCACCTTAGCGACAATCTGCTTGAATGCATCCAAGGAGCTGTTGTACTTGACTGCCTCACCAGACGTCATCATCATCCGACGACGAACAGTGTCAATCGGGTATGAGGCAAGACCAGCACCTATGGTTATGCCCCAGCCAAGCAAGAAGCTGGCTAGGAAGTTATCCTGCAAAATACAGACAATGCATTTTAGCAGGGAGAAACTTACAATTTAGCAAAGACATGTCATTTACAAATATGCAACCATCTCCGAACACATGCAAACATATCAGCCTAACAGAAATAGACAGCTGTGAAACATGTGGAAGTATTTGTGCTCTTTGAATGGGGTAGCATGAGCTCATGTATAACAATAATATATTGGCACAATAAAGTATACACATGATATTCTGTTCACTAACCTGAAGGGCACCAACAAGGACAACTGGCTTGAGGGAATCATACATTCCAAAATACAGACCACGGTAGACAATGATTCCCACACAAGATATGTTAAATCCATGGTACAAACCACGAATACCATCAGAGGCAAGGGTTTTGCGGTAAACATCAACAAGTCCATTGAATTGCCTATCACCACCCTTCTTGGCAGCCTTGGCATCATTAGCCAGACGAGTACGAGCATAGTCCAGGGAATACACAAAGAAGAGAGAGCAGGCACCAGCAGCTCCTCCAGAAGCAAGATTTCCAGCAAACCATTTACCAGTAGCCATCCTTGTCCTTCTTAAAGTTGAACATGCGCTTGAAGTGGTCTTTGAAGGCAAAGTTCAAGGCCTGAATACAGTTTTAGATATTAATTATAAACAGAGGAAAGAAGTCAAAATAATGGGAAGTGTGCGGTACCTGAGTGGGGAAGTAACGGATGACATTAGCAGTGTTTCCTCTCCACAGTGAGATCATACCTTCATCCTTAACGGTACGGGCAAAGCAGTCACCAATACCCTTGTATGGATGAGAAAGCCTACCACTCTTGATCATTTCGTCCTGGTTTTGAATGAGAAGCTTGACACGCTCAATGGGAGCAGCAGCTATCTTGGAGACAGCAGCAGAAACTCCACCCATCAGGAAGTCAATCATAAATCCAGAAAATCCTTTCTCTTTTGGTGCAGAAGCAAAGACTGGGTACATTGATGGGACAGATGAGAGCCCAATGGTTGCATCCATCCCACTGTATGACCTCAAGGGCAGACTATAAGCAGAATGGACATTGTAGAGTGCAGGATTCTTCATTGCAGAATAAGGAGAGATCTTGCTGAAAAGCATGCACTGCCCATGGATCTTCTGAACCATAGAGGGAGGGCCCAATTCGTCCACCATCTTTAGAAAGCGACATGTCAAATGGCAATTTGAAGACATGAGTTTGGGTTGGAGTCAAGTGCCATACAGAGATCATCATATGTAGAAAAGGTTGACAAGAAAATATTGCTCCAGTGATATCATTTTTATGGTGCAATTACAATGATCCTAATTAGAGCACCAACCAAACTAAGAGTCTGTTCTTTTTAGCTGAAACTTATGGCTTTTGGCTATAGCTATAGCTTTTTGACTATTCATGTGAGAGATTACAGAGTAATAAAAACTTACATGCGGTTTTTGCCGATATAAATGAAATTAGTACAGTATATACTACAATTAACTAGCAGACCTTACCTTGAAAAGATACTCCGTTTAAAAGCTAATTACTGTTAAAAAGCCAAAAAGCAGCTTTTAGAAGCTGAAAAGAACAGACCGTAACATTACTATGCTACTTCTAGATAATCGCAACATGATGATGGAAATGAATTATGTATAGTGTCTGAATAAACATGAAAATATAGATCCCCTTTTTTTTGTCTTTCTCTCCATTCTACAATGAAGAGGGCGAGGGAGGCAGAGAGGAGATAGCAAGGCTGCGAGCAGCGATTCATGGCAAGTTGCCACGATTTGAGATGACGAGCGACTCGTCAGTGCTGTTGGTTTCATAGCTGGAGCTTGGTTGTATGAGTAGTATCAATTTGAGCCTTTGTGGTGTGGCTTTTGAGCTCAAATTTTAGGGTTCCTTTTAATGTTTGTAGTGCTATGAAATTGCTTCTATCTGGGCAAGATCTAGGTGATTTGTGGAATTTCATTCTGTTTGGGGTGCTTCAATTTGTACTTGATTTGTTCTAGGGTTTTGGAAATTGCACTTAATTTGGTGATATATTTCTATCCCATATTGATTGATTTGGAATTTTAGGTTAGTAATTTGTTGGGTGCGTATGGAGTTTATCGTTTTTTAGTTGGTATGTCATCTTGCTGTTTTTGTCTAACCACTGAAATCTTCTTAGGAATTTTATTCTCATATGCGTCTAACCAGTATGTGCACATTGTACAGACGTTTCAATAAATAGTTGTGTGCTTATGGTTCATCCAATGGACTGAACAACTTAGTGGATTAGGTCTGATATGTTGTGGAATGCTCATGTTAACATGCTCAGGAGGCATGTTAGTGTTTTACGAGGCATGGCTGATTCAACTTCGTCCCTATAGTTCAGTGTTTAGGAGGCATGGTTGATCTCTATTTGCTCCTACAGGCCGTAGGATTTTGTTGCTTTTGTTTCCATCGCTCATTGAAAAACAGACGTCATCGTTTCATAAAGTACATTGAAAACAGAGGCAATTTTCATATAAATAATTTTTATTTATAAAGTTGCACACTATTTCAATTAAACTTTCCATTTCATACAATGTGAAATTTAGTACTTTGTCTGTGCAAGTATCAGTTTGTCTTACATCAGGATTGACCTATCATTCTTTTATGAAAATTCGTTCATTGGGACTATGTTTTGGCTTAATCTTTTTAGGTTACCTAAGAAGGATTGTTTGTAAGCAGAATATGTTTTGGCTTAATCTTTTCTGGTTAACCTAGGAAGGATTGTTTGTAAGCAACAAAGTACTCTTTTGTGGTTCTATGAACAAAACTTACTAGATTAAAAGTTGCATAACATTTTAATTACACTTTCAGTTCGGGCAATATGCAATTTTAGTTCATTTGCAATGCAAACTATGAAAGCATTTTTTAAAGTTGTCCCTTTAAACATTTGGTCTAGTCACTTCTAATGGTTGTAAAATCCATTTAGTTTCATTGTTATTTTCATCACATGAAGTAGTAACTAGATCACTCAGTTTATAGTATTACTATCGTTGGTCATTTTGAATTTGCTCACCTATTGTCACCTAGTTCATAGTAAATTAACTATGGAATTAATACATGAAAAATGCTAATTAGATAACATATGTTCTATTTCAACTAAACTTTAAGTGCTACGCAACGTGCAATTTTAGTTCTTATTCAGTGCAATTTCCATTTAAACTTTTTTGAATATGCCCCTTTTAAACTTGGCACTAGTGTTTTCAGTAGTTTAATTCTTTGTATGTGTTTTGTTGATACGTGGATCACATGAAGCAGTAACTAGCTCATCTAATGTCTGCAAGGATTCACTTAGTTTGGAAATTTGTGTCCTTAGAATAATTTTTTACCCTTTTGACTTGGTTTCTGTTTTTTGTGCGTGTTCACATGGTTAAAAATATTGTCTTCCTTAGAAAAATAGTTGTTTTCTGTGACGGTTCGCTTTCCAAAAGACTTTTGGCTTCTGGCCAGTTTGAAACGGGCCTATGCATTGCCCAAGTCTCACGCTCTTACAATCGTGGGCAATTTGAAATGGAAAGATAACCACGAATACAAAGTTCAAGCATGGATACATCCAACTGCGAAACAGAACACCTAGTTTAGCACGGACCTTTCTATTTCATAACTACAACAAAGGTAACTCTAGCAATTCGAGAAAATTGATTAATTAAATTCCTCAACCGCGGTTATATATGCCTAGAAGACTACATGTTTGGCTCTAAAACCTCTCATAATACTAGTACACCCAAATTAAAATTCTAAAACGAGGAAAAGCACAGAAAATGAAGTAGAAGCTAGTGGAAATTTAAAGTTGTCACATCCAGTTTTCCCAATTCCATCTACATGTTCACCACGATCTCCCCGCAGATGAATACGACCCAACAAAAATGCGAGCACAAAAATGCGAGCTCAGGCGTACTTCACCTGAACTATTGCTCCACAAAGACACAAAAATTCCTAACAGACAACCAAACCATAAAGCCCAAGTGCTTAGCAGAACACCTAGACGGCCATACCAACACAAACCGGTGTTGGGAGAGAAATCCTAGTCCTTCCCATTTCTCTGGACATCCAATTCCACGGGAACGAAAATCCAAGGAAAACCGTAAAAGAAAGACTGTCCAAACTCGCAATCCTTTGATGAAAGCATCACAACAACTCCGGATCTAGCACTTCCGAGCGCACCAAGATAAGATCTGACGCGTTACAGGCCACACAAGAACTTAGCACACACAAACAGACAGAAAAGCAATGATCGTATCAATGCAACACATGAACCGACCGAGCTAATCGATGCTAAGCGGGGCAGAAAAGGATGCGTTGGGAGATTCGAGGGGATTTACCTCAGAAGAAGGCCGCCGCCGCCAACTCGGGAAGACTTGGGGGTCTCTGATCCCGGGAGATGCTAGAAGCGGGGGGCGACTGCTATTTATATCAGCGCGACGCGTTGAGGGCAAACCCTAGTTGGGCTTCTCGTGGGTTGCCGTGAGTGGAGATAGCAGTTGTACCACAGCTCGGCCCGCCGTGAACGCTCCTAGGCCGGGCTGGGCCATGCACTGCGCGCCAGCAAGTAAATTCATTGGGAGAAGGAAAGGAAGTGGATTCTATGAACCCATCATCTGAGGACTTTGCTCGGTGACTTTTTTTTACGGATAATCCAGTTTTTATTCAAAATTATAAAAATATACCTGCGAGAAAATTTTTTACAAAAATAGGTTCCAGTTATCCTATGGTTGGCCGACTGAAGCCTTTCGCCCAACCCAGCGGCGACAGCTGGACAATCTGGTAACCGTTTGGCGATTAAATGCAGTCGCCCCACCGTTGGGCAATTGGATTCTAGTCGCCCAACCGTTGGACGACTGGAATCCTGTCGCCCAACGGTGGAGCGACTGTGAGTGGATGAAAACTGCACCGCGCTCGGCCGCCGCCGGGCACACTGTTGTCATACCCGAGCGAGCCCGAGAGAAGAGAAGAGAAAAGAAAGAAGAGGTGTAACATCCCAAAATTTAAAATTGAAAAATGGGAAGCTTTTAAAATATTTTTAAAATATGATTTATTTGAATTTGGAGTTCGTGGCATTTTTCTAAAATTTTGGTTGAGATTTCCAAATTTGAAAAAAAAATTAAAATTAGAAGTGTCATAAAGAGAATATGCAAATAATGGAAACTTAAATTTTTTTTAATATGAATCTGAAAAGATGATCCAGTAGAAGGAGAGAGAAATCTGAGTTAATAAAATATAAAATATCATTTTGAAGATAATAGCATAAAAGGGAAACAAACATAAATAAAAACATATACAAACATATATGTACAAAAGGCCTAGTAAATGAACCAAAAACATAAAAAAGTATATGTGCAAAAACAGCCCTGAAGGAAATATACTTACATAAAAATAATAATAATAATAATATGTATATATACATAGGTATGCAAATATATATGTGCATATGCAAAAATAGAAATAAATAAAAATATATATACTATATATGTGCATATACACTTGTATATACATATGAAAATATATACACACTAAATAAAAAAACAAAAGCAATGGAGGCCAGGCCGGCCAACTGGCCCGGCCCAACCCCCATTTTTCCCCGCGCGAGCCACCGGCCGGCCCACCTCTTTACTCCCCTGCCCGAGCGGCCCCCTCCCATCTACTGTTTTTCTTCTTCCCCTTCGCCTCTCCTTCCATTTTCTTCCCAGGCCGCAGCAGCTTCGTTCCCTCCCTCCACCTCCGCGGCCCGGCCCGCGCTCTCCTCCTCGCGCTCGGACCAGCAAGTACCCCCTTCGGACCGAAGGTCGCCGCCGCCCTGTCCGTTTCCGACCGCGCCACCCTACTATTTGCTGACACCCCTCTTTTTCCCCATGCTTCTCCATCCGGTCTCATCGCGTGCGCGGATCTTCTCTCCTTCGCCCAGCACGCGCGACGCCAGGGTATCATTGCCGTATCCACGCGCACGATCCTCTGCCACGCCGCCTGCACCCGCCACCTGCAACGCCGCCCCGACGTGACCGCACGGGTGAGCTCCCGATGCCAGCCCAACCCGCACCCCATAAGAGCCGCTGAGCCCGCCAATGTCATCCCCATGCCCCCACTCTCTCTCCTGTAGCGCGATTGAACTCCCGTCCCCCACAACCTCGCCGGTGTGCCTTCTTCCCCAACTCCGGCCGCCGGAGCTCCCTGTCGATTCGAGCCACCCGAACCCAATTCCCTGCACCTGAGCCACCTCCAGCTCCTTGCGAAATCGCTCCCGGTCTCGCCCGAGCCTCCCCGTGCCCGTACATCGCCGGCGCCAGAGTCCTCCCCGAGCTCGCCGCAGCCACTCGCCGCCAGCCCGCCCCGACGGTCCCCGGGCTCCGCCAAACGCTTCCACTAGCTTCACCAGCCCGCGGACAACCCCTTTTGGCAGTCCCCCGACCCGCTCCGGCCACCCCTCGCCGCCGGCGCCGCCGCCCGCACCGCCCCCGAGCCTCCTCTGCTCCAACGCCCGCCCGGTCGGCTTATTTGGTTTCCTTCGCCTTGGCCGTCAGGTAACACCCTGAGACCGAGTGGCTAACCACTTGCGCATTCACTTCGGCCACCCGGGTTCGAATCCCTCTGTCCGCAACGTTAGAGGTAGGATTTTTAGACTATTTTACCGATAGCTACAGTGAAGGAGGAGATTAGGAAAAATCGGAAAATAATTAATGAAGATGCTAAAATTTATTAGGGTATACATAAGCCTAATAAATGTCTAATTATGGAATAGTTACTAACTAATGTGCCTTAATCTTTATTTTAAGAGTTTAATTATTAACCCAAGGCATAGTGAGCAATTTAGAAAGGAAGTAGTCTAGGTTCAAACTCGCATGAGGTGATAAATTAGCCAATGAAAATTTAGTGAAAAACGAATCATAAATCCTTGCATGATAGTAAGATTGTAGAACTAGCCACCACATAGTTAAAACATAAATAATAACCCTATGACCTAGCAATGATGAGAATTCTTTGTCGACTATAGTACCCAAATTAAATTAGAGAATACTTTAGAGAATCTAATAAAAATTAAATAGGCTGTAAATGAGATTATTTAATAATCATATTTGGACTAGTTCATTTAGGCATAATTTGGTTTGAGCAATCATCTAAGAGGGCTAATTACTAATTCAAAGCAATAGTAAAGAAACATGACTCTGGTTAAATATTCAAACTTAATAAAGACTACCCTTAAAATATAATATATGCCATAATATTTATCACGCCACCATTAAACAAATCTCGCTGATATATTTTATTAAAATAGCATTATTGAAATATGAACCCGAATAGAAAGCTCGGCCCAAATAAATAAATTTAAAATTTAAAATAAAGCTAAGCCTAATTATAGCTGAGTTATAGACAAAATGATAATGTGCCACAAATGAAACCTTAATATTAGATTTAAAGAATAATAACCTAGAACCTAAATGTAAACATCGTATGCCCTGAATATTAACACTCAACAAAGAATGCTCCGCTCATAGGTCTAACCAAACTTAAGGAGCTCTCTTGACAAAAAAAAATAATAAAAGAGATCATTAATAAAAAAGATTAAGTCATCGTAATTCTACCACCAACCTTGCCTCAAATCACCCATCAACTCATAGTAAAACTAAATTGAGTTTGTCCGGATTTATTTGGATCTTTTGAGTTATTTGCTTTTATTTGGATTCAGTCGTTTGCCGCGTAGTTAGAAATTGGAAGTCGTGAAGATTCAATGGATCAAGCAAGATCAAGCTCGAAGTGAAGATAGAGACCAAAAGCTCAAGAGAAAGCGTAGCGTAAGCTCAAGACCGCGGTAAACCGCGCCAGGCGAGTCAATACTTTGATCATGTTGAACCTACATTTTCTGCAAATTATTTTTGTTTAAATTATCAAATTGCATGCTGTTATTTTATATGCAAATACATGTTTGATTTAAGATTCTAGTTATATGCCCATTTTTTTGCCTTGAATAATATTACACCTCCTTTGGAATACTTGAATATGTAAACCTTGTTGCCCTAGCAAAATTATAATAATAACATTTCAAAAGTAAGTCCGTAATTATACGCTATGCTTAGCACTGTATAGATACACGGGGCGCTGAAATGCCTCAAACATCATTGTCATTTTTAATCATGAGAAACTGGTTTGGACAGTCATGGTGGGAATGACTGGTATATATGTTGGTATGATTATTTTGTGTTCCCAAAAACCCCCAACTTGCTTAAATATCTGGGCGAATGGTTCGAGGGTGTGTGTGTGGTGCAGTGGATGCACAAAGTGGGTTAGTGGTAGACCGCCCAGATACCACTAAGGACTGAATCTTGTCATGACCTCCTGTGTAGAACAGTACAACCACAAGTCTGTAAAGTACAACTTGGCTAAGTAAACTTATCGAAACCCCGGACTCATCTCACTGGTAGTGAATAGAAGTGGATACGCACGGGCAAGGGGGCCCTAAGGGACACCGGTGTAGGGTGAAGTTTCCCAGTTGTCCTAACGTTGCGGTAAGTGGAGCCCATCGATATTCACCTATCATGGGCTCGTCCTTGTCGGCATGGGATCTCTCCACTCCCGTGGAGGCCTACCGAGGTAGGTCTTACATATCCACCCACGGTGGATTTTTTTCCTCGTCATATGAGAGTGGACATGATACAAATGCATATATCCATTGTCATTAACATGTTCCATCATTGTCATCATTTACACGGTAGCCTCATTGCTCACCCCTTTTCATCAATATTGCCATCATCATATAAACATCATCATAACATTAAATATTGCATATTTCATAATATTTACAGTCTACCGTTCTATCATGCATGTGCATGTTTAAACTCGTGGATGATGTGTGGATGGCACGGATCCTAGGCTAGCCCCTGTACAAACATTATCTATTTCAACTTATCGCTAAGGCAATATATACACATACAAGCAAATGATATCGCTCTTACGCACAAACCCAACAAAAATAATCCCTCCCTCACTAGAACCTTACCACAGTCCCGGTGTTCAACTGACCATAAAATAAAGATTTTGTCATCTTTATTCGCGGATTGAATTCTACATGCTTAACCCCTCTCTTTGCTCACTATGGGGCCAAACAAACATACCATCTAACCTTTCCCTCCTCTAATCTCTATTATCCCCTCTTCAATTAGTTATAGCCCTGTTCTTTTCAGCTTCTAAAAGTTGCTTTTCGGCTTTTCTACAGTAACTAGCTTTTAAATGGAGTATTTTTTCAAGATAAGATCTACTAGTTAATTGTAGTACATACTTTACTGACTTCATTTACATCGGCAAAAACTACACTTGAGTTTCTGTTACTTTGTAATCTCTCGTACAACAGCCCAAAAGCCACAAGCAGCAGCCAAAAGCCACAGCCAAAAAGAACAGGCCCATACTAACCAATCTTACATTACTTTATCAACCAATAATTAATTTATACCCAATCACCTACATTAATTAACCTATTCGGCTGCACACCGATAGCTCCAACCTACTACTGGTAGCTACTACTATGACCGTCTTCATCCATTCTTCCTCTCCCTTCCCTCTCCCTCCATAAATTAACAAGATCAACTACCATAGCACCAATTACACCATCCAAGTATTCCTATTAATAATCGATATTGTGACTTCTACACAAATAAATAATCAAGCATGGGGAAGGAATCAAAGCGTTACTCTAGTCCCGAACGACTGGATCGGGGCCCTACCTTTCTTTCTTATTTTCCTTTTCCTCTTCTTTTCTTTCTCTATAGTCGGCTCTTCTCTTCCTATTCCCTTTCTTCTTAGCTGGTTGCCCTCAATCTCGGCCAAATTCTTTCCTCCTCTAACCCAGCCGATTCTCCCCTCCACCTTTTTCCAGCATGGCGTAGTAGCAATCGACCTCGACGCGGCTTGACCCTAGGAGGCGAGGCCCGGTGGGGAGCAGCGACGCACCAGGGAGGTGGCTGAGGGCGAAGGGTAGAGGATGGCGACGCCAATCGCTGGGCGTCAATGGTGGCTGACTAGGCGACACTCAGATATGGCTTGGCCAGAGAGTGAAGGTGATGGGCGACGACAGCCACGACAGGGGACGCGTGGTGGCACGGGGCGATGCCGGCGATAGAGGGACGGGGTAGGGATGCCGAGGTGCGGTCGAAGGAACGACTGTGCTGGCGACTGAGCAATGGGCAACAAGCGTGAGTGGAGGCAGTGGCGGTAGCACAAAAACGAGGAGCAAATCAGCTTTTGCCTCCTCGCCCTCCTGAATCTGTCTTGTGAGAGTGGCTTGGGCCAAGGCGGGTAGGCCTTAGGGCATCCGGAGTGTATGAAAATAGGGGGGTCATAAGCCAACTTAAAGTCGACCTTATACATTACAGGGTTGACCTTAAGCTGGCCATAAGCAAAAAAAGGCTTGAGGCCGGTCCTCAAGCTAAAGACCTGACCACAAGCATTAAAATACAATTTTCTTTTAATCCTGTTGTTCTCTCTCCCCCCCACCAGCCAACTATCAACTACCACCTGGCCACAAGAGATATTTTTTACTGCCGAGTGGGAACCTTGTTACAACCGAGCAGCGGTCTCAAACATAACGAGTCGATCTTAACAATTAGGTAGGGCCCACCTTAAAACCCATTGCGAATATACACTCCTGATGCCCTTAGGCCTGGCGCTCCCAAGACTTTTTTATTTTGTAGTATTACATTCAGTTTACTCAAATCTTTGGGACTCAGAGAGATGATGCATGCAAAGGAAGTGTAACGACCTGCCTTTTCCATTTTTTAATTGCCATATCGCTCTGTTGCACATTTGTATGTTTAATCTCATACCATGCAGGATCCAGCTCTTCTACATTGCTTTTTGAAACCTTGTACAACCATATTTGGTTATCTGTTAAATTGGACAATACATTTTTCAACAGTCGAGCAAGCTTGCTAACATAATCCATTAATCACACTTAAAGATTGCCCACAACGGAAATTTCAACTTTGCGTTAAAGAGTTTTCCATGGAAAGAAATAGTCCTGCTATCCACACAATAAGCTTTTAAATACCTGCTTTGGGCACAATACTGGATTAGAGTTCTTTATTATGTGTAACCCAGAGGATGAAAATCTAAGCACAATCCTGGCGGGTGAATAATTTTGTTATAGCTTAACATATCAACCTACGGGAGAACAAGCACAATTGAAATTACAAGGTTACCACACAAAACATCCATAACCAAGCAGAAAATACGAAAGAACAGACATAATCCCTCAAACTCAATGAGGGACATGTCGTTTCTAACAGGAAAAACCTCATTTTGTTCGATACTCCGACAAAAACGGGACTGGCAGCAGCGTTAGCCATGAAATAGACCCACACAGAAACCTCTCCTGAGGCCTAAAATATAAAATGGTGTCCAGAAGTTAAACTTATTCAAATGCAGCAGCATCCAAAAGCAAGCTAGCACCTAATATATCCATACTTTTGCTTATCATCATCATCTAATCTTAGCCACCCCCAGAGCCATACTTCTTCCCAAAGACGATCACCTGTAGCTTGTCATATCCAGCAAGGACACCAGCACCAGCAACAGCACGAAGGATGTTGGCACCAGCACCCTTGAAGAGGGACTTTGTGCCCACCTTAGCGACAATCTGCTTGAATGCATCCAAGGAGCTGTTGTACTTGACTGCCTCACCAGACGTCATCATCATCCGACGACGAACAGTGTCAAGACCAGCACCTATGGTTATGCCCCAGCCAAGCAAGAAGCTGGCAAGGAAGTTATCCTGCAAAATACAGACAATGCATTTAGCAGGGAGAAACTTACAATTTAGCAAAGACATGTCATTTACAAATATGCAACCATCTCCGAACACATGCAAACATATCAGCCTAACAGAAATAGACAGCTGTGAAACATGTGGAAGTATTTGTGCTCTTTGAATGGGGTAGCATGAGCTCATGTATAACAATAATATATTGGCACAATAAAGTATACACATGATATTCTGTTCACTAACCTGAAGGGCACCAACAAGGACAACTGGCTTGAGGGAATCATACATTCCAAAATACAGACCACGGTAGACAATGATTCCCACACAAGATATGTTAAATCCACGGTACAAACCACGAATACCATCAGAGGCAAGGGTTTTGCGGTAAACATCAACAAGTCCATTGAATTGCCTATCACCACCCTTCTTGGCAGCCTTGGCATCATTAGCCAGACGAGTACGAGCATAGTCCAGGGAATACACAAAGAAGAGAGAGCAGGCACCAGCAGCTCCTCCAGAAGCAAGATTTCCAGCAAACCATTTACCAGTAGCCATCCTTGTCCTTCTTAAAGTTGAACATGCGCTTGAAGTGGTCTTAGAAGGCAAAGTTCAAGGCCTGAATACAGTTTTAGATATTAATTATAAACAGAGGAAAGAAGTCAAAATAATGGGAAGTGTGCGGTACCTGAGTGGGGAAGTAACGGATGACATTAGCAGTGTTTCCTCTCCACAGTGAGATCATACCTTCATCCTTAACGGTACGGGCAAAGCAGTCACCAATACCCTTGTATGGATGAGAAAGCCTACCACTCTTGATCATTTCATCCTGGTTTTGAATGAGAAGCTTGACACGCTCAATGGGAGCAGCAGCTATCTTGGAGACAGCAGCAGAAACTCCACCCATCAGGAAGTCAATCATAAATCCAGAAAATCCTTTCTCTTTTGGTGCAGAAGCAAAGACTGGGTACATTGATGGGACAGATGAGAGCCCAATGGTTGCATCCATCCCACTGTATGACCTCAAGGGCAGACTATAAGCAGAATGGACATTGTAGAGTGCAGGATTCTTCATTGCAGAATAAGGAGAGATCTTGCTGAAAAGCATGCACTGCCCATGGATCTTCTGAACCATAGAAAGCGACCTGTCAAATGGCAATTTGAAGACATGAGTTTGGGTTGGAGTCAAGTGCCATACAGAGATCATCATATGTAGAAAAGGTTGACAAGAAAATATTGCTCCAGTGACATCATTTTTACGGTGCAATTACAATGATCCTAATTAGAGCACCAACCAAACTAAGAGTCTGTTCTTTTTAGCTGAAACTTATGGCTTTTGGCTATAGCTATAGCTTTTTGACTATTCATGTGAGAGATTACAGAGTAATAAAAACTTACATGCGGTTTTTGCCGATATAAATGAAATTAGTACAGTATATACTACAATTAACTAGCAGACCTTATCTTGAAAAGATACTCCGTTTAAAAGCTAATTACTGTTAAAAAGCCGAAAAGCAGCTTTTAGAAGCTGAAAAGAACAGACCGTAACATTACTATGCTACTTCTAGATAATCGCAACATGATGATGGAAATGAATTATGTATAGTGTTTGAATAAACATGAATATATAGATCCCCTTTTTTTGTCTTTCTCTCCATTCTACAATGAAGAGGGCGAGGGAGGCAGAGAGGAGATAGCAAGGCTGCGAGCAGCAATTCATGGCAAGTTGCCACGATTTGAGATGACGAGCGACTCGTCAGTGCTGTTGGTTTCATAGCTGGAGCTTGGTTGTATGAGTAGTATCAATTTGAGCCTTTGTGGTGTGGCTTTTGAGCTCAAATTTTAGGGTTCCTTTTAATGTTTGTAGTGCTATGAAATTGCTTCTATCTGGGCAAGATCTAGGTGATTTGTGGAATTTCATTCTGTTTGGGGTGCTTCAATTTGTACATGATTTGTTCTAGGGTTTTGGAAATTGCACTTAATTTGGTGATATATTTCTATCCCATATTGATTGATTTGGAATTTTAGGTTAGTAATTTGTTGGGTGCGTATGGAGTTTATCGTTTTTTAGTTGGTATGTCATCTTGCTGTTTTTGTCTAACCACTGAAATCTTCTTAGGAATTTTATTCTCATATGCGTCTAACCAGTATGTGCACATTGTACAGACGTTTCAATAAATAGTTGTGTGCTTATGGTTCATCCAATGGACTGAACAACTTAGTGGATTAGGTCTGATATGTTGTGGAATGCTCATGTTAACATGCTCAGGAGGCATGTTAGTGTTTTACGAGGCATGGCTGATTCAACTTCGTCCCTATAGTTCAGTGTTTAGGAGGCTTGGTTGATCTCTATTTGTTCCTACAGGCCGTAGGATTTTGTTGCTTTTGTTTCCATCGCTCATTGAAAAACAGACGTCATCGTTTCATAAAGTACATTGAAAACAGAGGCAATTTTCATATAAATAATTTTTATTTATAAAGTTGTACACTATTTCAATTAAACTTTCCATTTCATACAATGTGAAATTTAGTACTTTGTCTGTGCAAGTATCAGTTTGTCTTACATCAGGATTGACCTATCATTCTTTTATGAAAATTCGTTCATTGGGACTATGTTTTGGCTTAATCTTTTCAGGTTACCTAAGAAGGATTGTTTGTAAGCAGAATATGTTTTGGCTTAATCTTTTCTGGTTAACCTAGGAAGGATTGTTTGTAAGCAACAAAGTACTCTTTTGTGGTTCTATGAACAAAACTTACTAGATTAAAAGTTGCATAACATTTTAATTACACTTTCAGTTCGGGCAATATGCAATTTTAGTTCATTTGCAATGCAAACTATGAAAGCATTTTTTAAAGTTGTCCCTTTAAACATTTGGTCTAGTCACTTCTAATGGTTGTAAAATCCATTTAGTTTCATTGTTATTTTCATCACATGAAGTAGTAACTAGATCACTCAGTTTATAGTATTACTATCGTTGGTCATTTTGAATTTGCTCACCTATTGTCACCTAGTTCATAGTAAATTAACTATGGAATTAATACATGAAAAATGCTAATTAGATAACATATGTTCTATTTCTACTAAACTTTAAGTGCTACGCAACGTGCAATTTTAGTTCTTATTCAGTGCAATTTCCATTTAAACTTTTTTGAATATGCCCCTTTTAAACTTGGCACTAGTGTTTTCAGTAGTTTAATTCTTTGTATGTGTTTTGTTGATACGTGGATCACATGAAGCAGTAACTAGCTCATCTAATGTCTGCAAGGATTCACTTAGTTTGGAAATTTTGTGTCCTTAGAATAATTTTTTACCCTTTTGACTTGGTTTCTGTTTTTTGTGCGTGTTCACATGGTTAAAAATATTGTCTTCCTTAGAAAAATAGTTGTTTTCTGTGACGGTTCGCTTTCCAAAAGACTTTTGGCTTCTGGCCAGTTTGAAACGGGCCTATGCATTGCCCAAGTCTCACGCTCTTACAATCGTGGGCAATTTGAAATGGAAAGATAACCACGAATACAAAGTTCAAGCATGGATACATCCAACTGCGAAACAGAACACCTAGTTTAGCACGGACCTTTCTATTTCATAACTACAACAAAGGTAACTCTAGCAATTCGAGAAAATTGATTAATTAAATTCCTCAACCGCGGTTATATATGCCTAGAAGACTACATGTTTGGCTCTAAAACCTCTCATAATACTAGTACACCCAAATTAAAATTCTAAAACGAGGAAAAGCACAGAAAATGAAGTAGAAGCTAGTGGAAATTTAAAGTTGTCACATCCAGTTTTCCCAATTCCATCTACATGTTCACCACGATCTCCCCGCAGATGAATACGACCCAACAAAAATGCGAGCACAAAAATGCGAGCTCAGGCGTACTTCACCTGAACTATTGCTCCACAAAGACACAAAAATTCCTAACAGACAACCAAACCATAAAGCCCAAGTGCTTAGCAGAACACCTAGACGGCCATACCAACACAAACCGGTGTTGGGAGAAAAATCCTAGTCCTTCCCATTTCTCTGGACATCCAATTCCACGGGAACGAAAATCCAAGGAAAACCGTAAAAGAAAGACTGTCCAAACTCGCAATCCTTTGATGAAAGCATCAAAAACTCCGGATCTAGCACTTCCGAGCGCACCAAGATAAGATCTGACGCGTTACAGGCCACACAAGAACTTAGCACACACAAACAGACAGAAAAGCAAAGATCGTATCAATGCAACACATGAACCGACCGAGCTAATCGATGCTAAGCGGGGCAGAAAAGGATGCGTTGGGAGATTCGAGGGGATTTACCTCAGAAGAAGGCCGCCGCCGCCAACTCGGGAAGACTTGGGGTCTCTGATCCCGGGAGATGCTAGAAGCGGGGGGCGACTGCTATTTATATCAGCGCGACGCGTTGAGGGCAAACCCTAGTTGGGCTTCTCGTGGGTTGCCGTGAGTGGAGATAGCAGTTGTACCACAGCTCGGCCCGCCGTGAACGCTCCTAGGCCGGGCTGGGCCATGCACTGCGCGCCAGCAAGTAAATTCATTGGGAGAAGGAAAGGAAGTGGATTCTATGAACCCATCATCTGAGGACTTTGCTCGGTGACTTTTTTTTACGGATAATCCAGTTTTTATTCAAAATTATAAAAATATACCTGCGAGAAATTTTTTTACAAAAATAGGTTCCAGTTATCCTATGGTTGGCCAACTGAAGCCTTTCGCCCAACCCAGCGGCGACAGCTGGACAATCTGGTAACCGTTTGGCGATTAAATGCAGTCGCCCCACCGTTGGGCAATTGGATTCTAGTCGCCCAACCGTTGGACGACTGGAATCCTGTCGCCCAACGGTGGAGCGACTGTGAGTGGATGAAAACTGCACCGCGCTCGGCCGCCGCCGGGCACACTGTTGTCATACCCGAGCGAGCCCGAGAGAAGAGAAGAGAAAAGAAAGAAGAGGTGTAACATCCCAAAATTTAAAATTGAAAAATGGGAAGCTTTTAAAATATTTTTAAAATATGATTTATTTGAATTTGGAGTTCGTGGCATTTTTCTGAAATTTTGGTTGAGATTTCCAAAATTTGAAAAAAAAATTAAAATTAGAAGTGTCATAAAGAGAATATGCAAATAATGGAAACTTAAATTTTTTTTAATATGAATCTGAAAAGATGATCCAGTAGAAGGAGAGAGAAATCTGAGTTAATAAAATATAAAATATCATTTTGAAGATAATAGCATAAAAGGGAAACAAACATAAATAAAAACATATACAAACATATATGTACAAAAGGCCTAGTAAATGAACCAAAAACATAAAAAAGTATATGTGCAAAAACAGCCCTGAAGGAAATATACTTACATAAAAATAATAATAATAATAATATGTATATATACATAGGTATGCAAATATATATGTGCATATGCAAAAATAGAAATAAAAAAAATATATATACTATATATGTGCATATACACTTGTATATACATATGAAAATATATACACACTAAATAAAAAACAAAAGCAATGGAGGCCAGGCCGGCCAACTGGCCCGGCCCAACCCCCATTTTTCCCCGTGCGAGCCACCGGCCGGCCAACCTCTTTACTCCCCTGCCCGAGCGGCCCCCTCCCATCTACTGTTTTTCTTCTTCCCCTTCGCCTCTCCTTCCATTTTCTTCCCAGGCCGCAGCAGCTCCGTTCCCTCCCTCCACCTCCGCAGCCCGGCCCGCGCTCTCCTCCTCGCGCTCGGACCAGCAAGTACCCCCTTCGGACCGAAGGTCGCCGCCGCCCTGTCCATTTCCGACCGCGCCACCCTACTATTTGCTGACACCCCTCTTTTTCCCCGTGCTTCTCCATCCGGTCTCATCGCGTGCGCAGATCTTCTCTCCTTCACCCAGCACGCGCGACGCCAGGGTATCATTGCCGTATCCACGCGCACGATCCTCTGCCACGCCGCCTGCACCCGCCACCTGCAACGCCGCCCCGACGTGACCGCACGGGTGAGCTCCCGATGCCAGCCCAACCCGCACCCCATAAGAGCCGCTGAGCCCGCCAATGTCATCCCCAAGCCCCCCACTCCCTCTCCTGTAGCGCGATTGAACTCCCGTCCCCCACAACCTCGCCGGTGTGCCTTCTTCCCAACTCCGGTCGCCGGAGCTCCCTGTCGATTCGAGCCACCCGAACCCAATTCCCTGCACCTGAGCCACCTCCAGCTCCTCGCGAAATCGCTCCCGGTCTCGCCCGAGCCTCCCCGTGCCCGTACATCGCCGGCGCCAGAGTCCTCCCCGAGCTCGCCGCAGCCACTCGCCGCCAGCCCGCCCCGACGGTCCCCGGGCTCCGCCAAACGCTTCCACTAGCTTCACCAGCCCGCGGACAACCCCTTTTGGCAGTCCCCCGACCCGCTCCGGCCACCCCTCGCCGCCGGCGCCGCCCGCCCACACCGCCCCCGAGCCTCCTCTGCTCCAACGCCCGCCCGGTCGGCTTATTTGGTTTCCTTCGCCTTTGCCGTCAGGTAACACCCTGAGACCGAGTGGCTAACCACTTGCGCATTCACTTCGGCCACCCGGGTTCGAATCCCTCTGTCCGCAACGTTAGAGGTAGGATTTTTAGACTATTTTACCGATAGCTACAGTGAAGGAGGAGATTAGGAAAAATCGGAAAATAATTAATGAAGATGCTAAAAATTTATTAGGGTATACATAAGCCTAATAAATGTCTAATTATGGAATAGTTACTAACTAATGTGCCTTAATCTTTATTTTAAGAGTTTAATTATTAACCCAAGGCATAGTGAGCAATTTAGAAAGGAAGTAGTCTAGGTTCAAACTCGCATGAGGTGATAAATTAGCCAATGAAAATTTAGTGAAAAACGAATCATAAATCCTTGCATGATAGTAAGATTGTAGAACTAGCCACCACATAGTTAAAACATAAATAATAACCCTATGACCTAGCAATGATGAGAATTCTTTGTCGACTATAGTACCCAAATTAAATTAGAGAATAATTTAGAGAATCTAATAAAAATTAAATAGGCTGTAAATGAGATTATTTAATAATCATATTTGGACTAGTTCATTTAGGCATAATTTGGTTTGAGCAATCATCTAAGAGGGCTAATTACTAATTCAAAGCAATAGTAAAGAAACATGACTCTGGTTAAATATTCAAACTTAATAAAGACTACCCTTAAAATATAATATATGCCATAATATTTATCACGCCACCATTAAACAAATCTCAGTGATATATTTTATTAAAATAGCATTATTGAAATATGAACCCGAATAGAAAGCTCGGCCCAAATAAATAAATTTAAAATTTAAAATAAAGCTAAGCCTAATTATAGCTGAGTTATAGACAAAATGATAATGTGCCACAAATGAAACCTTAACATTAGATTTAAAGAATAATAACCTAGAACCTAAATGTAAACATCGTATGCCCTGAATATTAACACTCAACAAAGAATGCTCCGCTCATAGGTCTAACCAAACTTAAGGAGCTCTCTTGACAAAAAAAATAATAAAAGAGATCATTAATAAAAAAGATTAAGTCATCGTAATTCTACCACCAACCTTGCCTCAAATCACCCATCAACTCATAGTAAAACTAAATTGAGTTTGTCCGGATTTATTTGGATCTTTTGAGTTATTTGCTTTTATTTGGATTCAGTCGTTTGCCGCGTAGTTAGAAATTGGAAGTCGTGAAGATTCAATGGATCAAGCAAGATCAAGCTCGAAGTGAAGATAGAGACCAAAAGCTCAAGAGAAAGCGTTGCGTAAGCTCAAGACCGCGGTAAACCGCGCCAGGCGAGTCAATACTTTGATCATGTTGAACCTACATTTTCTGCAAATTATTTTTGTTTAAATTATCAAATTGCATGCTGTTATTTTATATGCAAATACATGTTTGATTTAAGATTCTAGTTATATGCCCATTTTTTGCCTTGAATAATATTACACCTCCTTTGGAATACTTGAATATGTAAACCTTGTTGCCCTAGCAAAATTATAATAATAACATTTCAAAAGTAAGTCCGTAATTATACGCTATGCTTAGCACTGTATAGATACACGGGGCGCTGAAATGCCTCAAACATCATTGTCATTTTTAATCATGAGAAACTGGTTTGGACAGTCATGGTGGGAATGACTGGTATATATGTTGGTATGATTATTTTATGTTCCCAAAAACCCCCAACTTGCTTAAATATCTGGGCGAATGGTTCGAGGGTGTGTGTGTGGTGCAGTGGATGCACAAAGTGGGTTAGTGGTAGACCGCCCAGATACCACTAAGGACTGAATCTTGTCATGACCTCCTGTGTAGAACAGTACAACCACAAGTCTGTAAAGTACAACTTGGCTAAGTAAACTTATCGAAACCCCGGACTCATCTCACTGGTAGTGAATAGAAGTGGATACGCACGGGCAAGGGGCCCTAAGGGACACCGGTGTAGGGTGAAGTTTCCCAGTTGTCCTAACGTTGCGGGAAGTGGAGCCCATCGATATTCACCCTATCATGGGCTCGTCCTTGTCGGCATGGGATCTCTCCACTCCCGTGGAGGCCTACCGAGGTAGGTCTTACATATCCACCCACGGTGGATTTTTTTCCTCGTCATATGAGAGTGGACATGATACAAATGCATATATCCATTGTCATTAACATGTTCCATCATTGTCATCATTTACACGGTAGCCTCATTGCTCACCCCTTTTCATCAATATTGCCATCATCATATAAACATCATCATAACATTAAATATTGCATATTTCATAATATTTACAGTCTACCGTTCTATCATGCATGTGCATGTTTAAACTCGTGCATGATGTGTGGATGGCGCGGATCCTAGGCTAGCCCCTGTACAAACATTATCTATTTCAACTTATCGCTAAGGCAATATATACACATACAAGCAAATGATATCGCTCTTACGCACAAACCCAACAAAAATAATCCCTCCCTCACCAGAACCTTACCACAGTCCCGGTGTTCAACTGACCATAAAATAAAGATTTTGTCATCTTTATTCACGGATTGAATTCTACATGCTTAACCCCTCTCTTTGCTCACTATGGGGCCAAACAAACATACCATCTAACCTTTCCCTCCTCTAATCTCTATTATCCCCTCTTCAATTAGTTATAGCCCTGTTCTTTTCAGCTTCTAAAAGTTGCTTTTCGGCTTTTCTACAGTAACTAGCTTTTAAATGGAGTATTTTTTCAAGATAAGATCTACTAGTTAATTGTAGTACATACTTTACTGACTTCATTTACATCGGCAAAAACTGCACATGAGTTTCTGTTACTTTGTAATCTCTCGTACAACAGCCCAAAAGCCACATGCAGCAGCCAAAAGCCACAGCCAAAAAGAACAGGCCCATACTAACCAATCTTACATTACTTTATCAACCAATAATTAATTTATACCCAATCACCTACATTAATTAACCTATTCGGCTACACACCGATAGCTCCAACCTACTACTGGTAGCTACTACTATGACCATCTTCATCCATTCTTCCTCTCCCTTCCCTCTCCCTCCACAAATTAACAAGATCAACTACCATAGCACCAATTACACCATCCAAGTATTCCTATTAATAATCGATATTGTGACTTCTACACAAATAAATAATCAAGCAGGGGGAAGGAATCAAAGCGTTACTCTAGTCCCGAACGACTGGATCGGGGCCCTACCTTTCTTTCTTATTTTCCTTTTCCTCTTCTTTTCTTTCTCTATAGTCGGCTCTTCTCTTCCTATTCCCTTTCTTCTTAGCTGGTTGCCCTCAATCTCGGCCAAATTCTTTCCTCCTCTAACCCAGCCGATTCTCCCCTCCACCTTTTTCCAGCATGGCGTAGTAGCAATCGACCTCGACGCGGCTTGACCCTAGGAGGCGAGGCCCGGTGGGGAGCAGCGACGCACCAGGGAGGTGGCTGAGGGCGAAGGGTAGAGGATGGCGACGCCAATCGCTGGGCGTCAATGGTGGCTGACTAGGCGACACTCAGATATGGCTTGGCCAGAGAGTGAAGGTGATGGGCGACGACAGCCACGACAGGGGACGCGTGGTGGCACGGGGCGATGCCGGCGATAGAGGGACGGGGTAGGGATGCCGAGGTGCGGTCGAAGGAACGACTGTGCTGGCGACTGAGCAATGGGCAACAAGCGTGAGTGGAGGCAGTGGCGGTAGCACAAAAACGAGGAGCAAATCAGCTTTTGCCTCCTCGCCCTCCTGAATCTGTCTTGTGAGAGTGGCTTGGGCCAAGGCGGGTAGGCCTTAGGGCATCCGGAGTGTATGAAAATAGGGGGGTCATAAGCCAACTTAAAGTCGACCTTATACATTACAGGGTTGACCTTAAGCTGGCCATAAGCAAAAAAAGGCTTGAGGCCGGTCCTCAAGCAAAGACCTGACCACAAGCATTAAAATACAATTTTCTTTTAAACCTGTTGTTCTCTCTCCCCCCCCACCAGCCAACTATCAACTACCACCTGGCCACAAGAGATATTTTTTACTGCCGAGTGGGAACCTTGTTACAACCGAGCAGCGGTCTCAAACATAACGAGTCGATCTTAACAATTAGGTAGGGCCCACCTTAAAACCCATTGCGAATATACACTCCTGATGCCCTTAGGCTTGGCGCTCCCAAGACTTTTTTATTTTGTAGTATTACATTGAGTTTACTCAAATCTTTGGGACTCAGAGAGATGATGCATGCAAAGGAAGTGTAACGACCTGCCTTTTCCATTTTTTAATTGCCATATCGCTCTATTGCACATTTGTATGTTTAATCTCATACCATGCAGGATCCAGCTCTTCTACATTGCTTTTTGAAACCTTGTACAACCATATTTGGTTATCTGTTAAATTGGACAATACATTTTTCAACAGTCGAGCAAGCTTGCTAACATAATCCATTAATCACACTTAAAGATTGCCCACAACAGAAATTTCAACTTTGCGTTAAAGAGTTTTCCATGGAAAGAAATAGTCCTGCTATCCACACAATAAGCTTTTAAATACCTGCTTTGGGCACAATACTGGATTAGAGTTCTTTATTATGTGTAACCCAGAGGATGAAAATCTAAGCACAATCCTGGCGGGTGAATAATTTTGTTATAGCTTAACATATCAACCTACGGGAGAACAAGCACAATTGAAATTACAAGGTTACCACACAAAACATCCATAACCAAGCAGAAAATACGAAAGAACAGACATAATCCCTCAAACTCAATGAGGGACATGTCGTTTCTAACAGGAAAAACCTCATTTTGTTCGATACTCCGACAAAAACGGGACTGGCAGCAGCGTTAGCCATGAAATAGACCCACACAGAAACCTCTCCTAAGGCCTAAATATAAAATGGTGTCCAAAAGTTAAACTTATTCAAATGCAGCAGCATCCAAAAGCAAGCTAGCACCTAATATATCCATACTTTTGCTTATCATCATCATCTAATCTTAGCCACCCCCAGAGCCATACTTCTTCCCAAAGACGATCACCTGTAGCTTGTCATATCCAGCAAGGACACCAGCACCAGCAACAGCACGAAGGATGTTGGCACCAGCACCCTTGAAGAGGGACTTTGTGCCCACCTTAGCGACAATCTGCTTGAATGCATCCAAGGAGCTGTTGTACTTGACTGCCTCACCAGACGTCATCATCATCCGACGACGAACAGTGTCAATCGGGTATGAGGCAAGACCAGCACCTATGGTTATGCCCCAGCCAAGCAAGAAGCTGGCTAGGAAGTTATCCTACAAAATGCAGACAATGCATATTAGCAGGGAGAAACTTACAATTTAGCAAAGACATGTCATTTACAAATATGCAACCATCTCCGAACACATGCAAACATATCAGCCTAACAGAAATAGACAGCTGTGAAACATGTGGAAGTATTTGTGCTCTTTGAATGGGGTAGCATGAGCTCATGTATAACAATAATATATTGGCACAATAAAGTATACACATGATATTCTGTTCACTAACCTGAAGGGCACCAACAAGGACAACTGGCTTGAGGGAATCATACATTCCAAAATACAGACCACGGTAGACAATGATTCCCACACAAGATATGTTAAATCCACGGTACAAACCACGAATACCATCAGAGGCAAGGGTTTTGCGGTAAACATCAACAAGTCCATTGAATTGCCTATCACCACCCTTCTTGGCAGCCTTGGCATCATTAGCCAGACGAGTACGAGCATAGTCCAGGGAATACACAAAGAAGAGAGAGCAGGCACCAGCAGCTCCTCCAGAAGCAAGATTTCCAGCAAACCATTTACCAGTAGCCATCCTTGTCCTTCTTAAAGTTGAACATGCGCTTGAAGTGGTCTTTGAAGGCAAAGTTCAAGGCCTGAATACAGTTTTAGATATTAATTATAAACAGAGGAAAGAAGTCAAAATAATGGGAAGTGTGCGGTACCTGAGGGGAAGTAACGGATGACATTAGCAGTGTTTCCTCTCCACAGTGAGATCATACCTTCATCCTTAACGGTACGGGCAAAGCAGTCACCAATACCCTTGTATGGATGAGAAAGCCTACCACTCTTGATCATTTCATCCTGGTTTTGAATGAGAAGCTTGACACGCTCAATGGGAGCAGCAGCTATCTTGGAGACAGCAGCAGAAACTCCACCCATCAGGAAGTCAATCATAAATCCAGAAAATCCTTTCTCTTTTGGTGCAGAAGCAAAGACTGGGTACATTGATGGGACAGATGAGAGCCCAATGGTTGCATCCATCCCACTGTATGACCTCAAGGGCAGACTATAAGCAGAATGGACATTGTAGAGTGCAGGATTCTTCATTGCAGAATAAGGAGAGATCTTGCTGAAAAGCATGCACTGCCCATGGATCTTCTGAACCATAGAGGGAGGGCCCAATTCGTCCACCATCTTTAGAAAGCGACATGTCAAATGGCAATTTGAAGACATGAGTTTGGGTTGGAGTCAAGTGCCATACAGAGATCATCATATGTAGAAAAGGTTGACAAGAAAATATTGCTCCAGTGACATCATTTTTACGGTGCAATTACAATGATCCTAATTAGAGCACCAACCAAACTAAGAGTCTGTTCTTTTTAGCTGAAACTTATGGCTTTTGGCTATAGCTATAGCTTTTTGACTATTCATGTGAGAGATTACAGAGTAATAAAAACTTACATGCGGTTTTTGCCGATATAAATGAAATTAGTACAGTATATACTACAATTAACTAGTAGACCTTATCTTGAAAAGATACTCCGTTTAAAAGCTAATTACTGTTAAAAAGCCGAAAAGCAGCTTTTAGAAGCTGAAAAGAACAGACCGTAACATTACTATGCTACTTCTAGATAATCGCAACATGATGATGGAATTGAATTATGTATAGAGTTTGAATAAACATGAAAATATAGATCCCCTTTTTTTGTCTTTCTCTCCATTCTACAATGAAGAGGGCGAGAGGAGGCAGAGAGGAGATAGCAAGGCTGCGAGTAGCGATTCATGGCAAGTTGCCACGATTTGAGATGACGAGCGACTCGTCAGTGCTGTTGGTTTCATAGCTGGAGCTTGGTTGTATGAGTAGTATCAATTTGAGCCTTTGTGGTGTGGCTTTTGAGCTCAAATTTTAGGGTTCCTTTTAATGTTTGTAGTGCTATGAAATTGCTTCTATCTGGGCAAGATCTAGGTGATTTGTGGAATTTCATTCTGTTTGGGGTGCTTCAATTTGTACTTGATTTGTTCTAGGGTTTTGGAAATTGCACTTAATTTGGTGATATATTTCTATCCCATATTGATTGATTTGGAATTTTAGGTTAGTAATTTGTTTGGTGCGTATGGAGTTTATCGTTTTTTAGTTGGTATGTCATCTTGCTGTTTTTGTCTAACCACTGAAATCTTCTTAGGAATTTTATTCTCATATGCGTCTAACCAGTATGTGCACATTGTACAGACGTTTCAATAAATAGTTGTGTGCTTATGGTTCATCCAATGGACTGAACAACATAGTGGATTAGGTCTGATATGTTGTGGAATGCTCATGTTAACATGCTCAGGAGGCATGTTAGTGTTTTACGAGGCATGGCTGATTCAACTTCGTCCCTATAGTTCAGTGTTTAGGAGGCATGGTTGATCTCTATTTGTTCCTACAGGCCGTAGGATTTTGTTGCTTTTGTTTCCATCGCTCATTGAAAAACAGACGTCATCGTTTCATAAAGTACATTGAAAACAGAGGCAATTTTCATATAAATAATTTTTATTTATAAAGTTGCACACTATTTCAATTAAACTTTCCATTTCATACAATGTGAAATTTAGTACTTTGTCTGTGCAAGTATCAGTTTGTCTTACATCAGGATTGACCTATCATTCTTTTATGAAAATTCGTTCATTGGGACTATGTTTTGGCTTAATCTTTTCAGGTTACCTAAGAAGGATTGTTTGTAAGCAGAATATGTTTTGGCTTAATCTTTTCTGGTTAACCTAGGAAGGATTGTTTGTAAGCAACAAAGTACTCTTTTGTGGTTCTATGAACAAAACTTACTAGATTAAAAGTTGCATAACATTTTAATTACACTTTCAGTTCGGGCAATATGCAATTTTAGTTCATTTGCAATGCAAACTATGAAAGCATTTTTTAAAGTTGTCCCTTTAAACATTTGGTCTAGTCACTTCTAATGGTTGTAAAATCCATTTAGTTTCATTGTTATTTTCATCACATGAAGTAGTAACTAGATCACTCAGTTTATAGTATTACTATCGTTGGTCATTTTGAATTTGCTCACCTATTGTCACCTAGTTCATAGTAAATTAACTATGGAATTAATACATGAAAAATGCTAATTAGATAACATATGTTCTATTTCAACTAAACTTTAAGTGCTACGCAACGTGCAATTTTAGTTCTTATTCAGTGCAATTTCCATTTAAACTTTTTGAATATGCCCCTTTTAAACTTGGCACTAGTGTTTTCAGTAGTTTAATTCTTTGTATGTGTTTTGTTGATACGTGGATCACATGAAGCAGTAACTAGCTCATCTAATGTCTGCAAGGATTCACTTAGTTTGGAAATTTTGTGTCCTTAGAATAATTTTTTACCCTTTTGACTTGGTTTCTGTTTTTTGTGCGGGTTCACATGGTTAAAAATATTGTCTTCCTTAGAAAAATAGTTGTTTTCTGTGACGGTTCGCTTTCCAAAAGACTTTTGGCTTCTGGCCAGTTTGAAACGGGCCTATGCATTGCCCAAGTCTCACGCTCTTACAATCGTGGGCAATTTGCAATGGAAATATAACCACGAATACAAAGTTCAAGCATGGATACATCCAACTGCGAAACAGAACACCTAGTTTAGCACGGACCTTTCTATTTCATAACTACAACAAAGGTAACTCTAGCAATTCGAGAAAATTGATTAATTAAATTCCTCAACCGCGGTTATATATGCCTAGAAGACTACATGTTTGGCTCTAAAACCTCTCATAATACTAGTACACCCAAATTAAAATTCTAAAACGAGGAAAAGCACAGAAAATGAAGTAGAAGCTAGTGGAAATTTAAAGTTGTCACATCCAGTTTTCCCAATTCCATCTACATGTTCACCACGATCTCCCCGCAGATGAATACGACCCAACAAAAATGCGAGCACAAAAATGCGAGCTCAGGCGTACTTCACCTGAACTATTGCTCCACAAAGACACAAAAATTCCTAACAGACAACCAAACCATAAAGCCCAAGTGCTTAGCAGAACACCTAGACGGCCATACCAACACAAACCGGTGTTGGGAGAGAAATCCTAGTCCTTCCCATTTCTCTGGACATCCAATTCCACGGGAACGAAAATCCAAGGAAAACCGTAAAAGAAAGACTGTCCAAACTCGCAATCCTTTGATGAAAGCATCACAACAACTCCGGATCTAGCACTTCCGAGTGCACCAAGATAAGATCTGACGCGTTACAGGCCACACAAGAACTTAGCACACACAAACAGACAGAAAAGCAAAGATCGTATCAATGCAACACATGAACCGACCGAGCTAATCGATGCTAAGCGGGGCAGAAAAGGATGCGTTGGGAGATTCGAGGGGATTTACCTCAGAAGAAGGCCGCCGCCGCCAACTCGGGAAGACTTGGGGGTCTCTGATCCCGGGAGATGCTAGAAGGGGGGCGACTGCTATTTATATCAGCGCGACGCGTTGAGGGCAAACCCTAGTTGGGCTTCTCGTGGGTTGCCGTGAGTGGAGATAGCAGTTGTACCACAGCTCGGCCCGCCGTGAACGCTCCTAGGCCGGGCTGGGCCATGCACTGCGCGCCAGCAAGTAAATTCATTGGGAGAAGGAAAGGAAGTGGATTCTATGAACCCATCATCTGAGGACTTTGCTCGGTGACTTTTTTTTACGGATAATCCAGTTTTTATTCAAAATTATAAAAATATACCTGCGAGAAAATTTTTTACAAAAATAGGTTCCAGTTATCCTATGGTTGGCCGACTTAAGCCTTTCGCCCAACCCAGCGGCGACAGCTGGACAATCTGGTAACCGTTTGGCGATTAAATGCAGTCGCCCCACCGTTGGGCAATTGGATTCTAGTCGCCCAACCGTTGGACGACTGGAATCCTGTCGCCCAACGGTGGAGCGACTGTGAGTGGATGAAAACTGCACCGCGCTCGGCCGCCGCCGGGCACACTGTTGTCATACCCGAGCGAGCCCGAGAGAAGAGAAGAGAAAAGAAAGAAGAGGTGTAACATCCCAAAATTTAAAATTGAAAAATGGGAAGCTTTTAAAATATTTTTAAAATATGATTTATTTGAATTTGGAGTTCGTGGCATTTTTCTGAAATTTTGGTTGAGATTTCCAAAATTTGAAAAAAAATTAAAATTAGAAGTGTCATAAAGAGAATATGCAAATAATGGAAACTTAAATTTTTTTAATATGAATCTGAAAAGATGATCCAGTAGGAGGAGAGAGAAATCTGAGTTAATAAAATAAAAATATCATTTTGAAGATAATAGCATAAAAGGGAAACAAACATAAATAAAAGCATATACAAATATATATGTACAAAAGGCCTAGTAAATGAACCAAAAACATAAAAAAGTATATGTGCAAAAACAGCCCTGAACGAAATATACTTACATAATAATAATAATAATAATATAATAATAATAATAATAATAATATGTATATATACATAGGTATGCAAATATATATGTGCATATGCAAAAATAGAAATAAATAAAAATATATATACTATATATGTGCATATACACTTGTATATACATATGAAAATATATACACACTAAAAAAAAAAAAAGCAATGGAGGCCAGGCCGGCCAACTGGCCCGGCACAACCCCCATTTTTCCCCGCACGAGCCACCGGCCGGCCCACCTCTTTACTTCCCTGCCCGAGCGGCCCCCTCCCATCTACTGTTTTTCTTCTTCCCCTTCGCCTCTCCTTCCATTTTCCTCCCAGGCCGCAGCAGCTCCGTTCCCTCCCTCCACCTCCGCAGCCCGGCCCGCGCTCTCCTCCTCGCGCTCGGACCAGCAAGTACCCCCTTCGGACCGAAGGTCGCCGCCGCCCTGTCCATTTCCGACCGCGCCACCCTACTATTTGCTGACACCCCTCTTTTTCCCCGTGCTTCTCCATCCGGTCTCATCGCGTGCGCAGATCTTCTCTCCTTCACCCAGCACGCGCGATGCCAGGGTATCATTGCCGTATCCACGCGCACGATCCTCTGCCACGCCGCCCTGCACCCGCCACCTGCAACGCCGCCCCGACGTGACCGCACGGGTGAGCTCCCGATGCCAGCCCAACCCGCACCCCATAAGAGCCGCTGAGCCCGCCAATGTCATCCCCAAGCCCCCCACTCCCTCTCCTGTAGCGCGATTGAACTCCCGTCCCCCACAACCTCGCCGGTGTGCCTTCTTCCCCAACTCCGGTCGCCGGAGCTCCCTGTCGATTCGAGCCACCCGAACCCAATTCCCTGCACCTGAGCCACCTCCAGCTCCTCGCGAAATCGCTCCCGGTCTCGCCCGAGCCTCCCCGTGCCCGTACATCGCCGGCGCCAGAGTCCTCCCCGAGCTCGCCGCAGCCACTCGCCGCCAGCCCGCCCCGACGGTCCCCGGGCTCCGCCAAACGCTTCCACTAGCTTCACCAGCCCGCGGACAACCCCTTTTGGTAGTCCCCCGACCCGCTCCGGCCACCCCTCGCCGCCGGCGCCGCCGCCCGCACCGCCCCCGAGCCTCCTCTGCTCCAACGCCCGCCCGGTCGGCTTATTTGGTTTCCTTCGCCTTTGCCGTCAGGTAACACCCTGAGACCGAGTGGCTAACCACTTGCGCATTCACTTCGGCCACCCGGGTTCGAATCCCTCTGTCCGCAACGTTAGAGGTAGGATTTTTAGACTATTTTACCGATAGCTACAGTGAAGGAGGAGATTAGGAAAAATCGGAAAATAATTAATGAAGATGCTAAAAATTTATTAGGGTATACATAAGCCTAATAAATGTCTAATTATGGAATAGTTACTAACTAATGTGCCTTAATCTTTATTTTAAGAGTTTAATTATTAACCCAAGGCATAGTGAGCAATTTAGAAAGGAAGTAGTCTAGGTTCAAACTCGCATGAGGTGATAAATTAGCCAATGAAAATTTAGTGAAAAACGAATCATAAATCCTTGCATGATAGTAAGATTGTAGAACTAGCCACCACATAGTTAAAACTTAAATAATAACCCTATGACCTAGCAATGATGAGAATTCTTTGTCGACTATAGTACCCAAATTAAATTAGAGAATAATTTAGAAAATCTAATAAAAATTAAATAGGCTGTAAATGAGATTATTTAATAATCATATTTGGACTAGTTCATTTAGGCATAATTTGGTTTGAGCAATCATCTAAGAGGGCTAATTACTAATTCAAAGCAATAGTAAAGAAACATGACTCTGGTTAAATATTCAAACATAATAAAGACTACCCTTAAAATATAATATATGCCATAATATTTATCACGCCACCATTAAACAAATCTCACTGATATATTTTATTAAAATAGCATTATTGAAATATGAACCCGAATAGAAAGCTCGGCCCAAATAAATAAATTTAAAATTTAAAATAAAGCTAAGCCTAATTATAGCTGAGTTATAGACAAAATGATAATGTGCCACAAATGAAACCTTAACATTAGATTTAAAGAATAATAACCTAGAACCTAAATGTAAACATCGTATGCCCTGAATATTAACACTCAACAAAGAATGCTCCGCTCATAGGTCTAACCAAACTTAAGGAGCTCTCTTGACAAAAAAAATAATAAAAGAGATCATTAATAAAAAAGATTAAGTCATCGTAATTCTACCACCAACCTTGCCTCAAATCACCCATCAACTCATAGTAAAACTAAATTGAGTTTGTCCGGATTTATTTAGATCTTTTGAGTTATTTGCTTTTATTTGGATTCAGTCGTTTGCCGCGTAGTTAGAAATTGGAAGTCGTGAAGATTCAATGGATCAAGCAAGATCAAGCTCGAAGTGAAGATAGAGACCAAAAGCTCAAGAGAAAGCGTTGCGTAAGCTCAAGACCGCGGTAAACCGCGCCAGGCGAGTCAATACTTTGATCATGTTGAACCTACATTTTCTGCAAATTATTTTTGTTTAAATTATCAAATTGCATGCTGTTATTTTATATGCAAATACATGTTTGATTTAAGATTCTAGTTATATGCCCATTTTTTGCCTTGAGTAATATTACACCTCCTTTGGAATACTTGAATATGTAAACCTTGTTGCCCTAGCAAAATTATAATAATAACATTTCAAAAGTAAGTCCGTAATTATACGCTATGCTTAGCACTGTATAGATACACGGGGCGCTGAAATGCCTCAAACATCATTGTCATTTTTAATCATGAGAAACTGGTTTGGACAGTCATGGTGGGAATGACTGGTATATATGTTGGTATGATTATTTTATGTTCCCAAAAACCCCCAACTTGCTTAAATATCTGGGCGAATGGTTCGAGGGTGTGTGTGTGGTGCAGTGGATGCACAAAGTGGGTTAGTGGTAGACCGCCCAGATACCACTAAGGACTGAATCTTGTCATGACCTCCTGTGTAGAACAGTACAACCACAAGTCTGTAAAGTACAACTTGGCTAAGTAAACTTATCGAAACCCCGGACTCATCTCACTGGTAGTGAATAGAAGTGGATACGCACGGGCAAGGGGGCCCTAAGGGACACCGATGTAGGGTGAAGTTTCCCAGTTGTCCTAACGTTGCGGGAAGTGGAGCCCATCGATATTCACCCTATCATGGGCTCGTCCTTGTCGGCATGGGATCTCTCCACTCCCGTGGAGGCCTACCGAGGTAGGCCTACCGAGGGTGGGATTGAAAAAGTGGAAGGGCAGTGGAAAGCCCTGATTTGAGTTGTCCTGGGTGTCGTCCCAGTGGTAATGTAAGCCGTTATAACGCTGAAGTGTTAGCATATGGTGCGGATGCCATGTAACGGTGGATGGAATCTGGATCGCTATTATTATTGCATTTTTATACACATTATGTTTTTGTTCAAAACTGCTAGGTCCCAGGAAATTTTATGTATTGTATTTCAAATAATGACACATCTATTCTTACAAAATAAAATGCGGTAGGAATAAATAGTGTCGTGAGTAAAGGAAATGGATGTTTGTTGTAAACACATAAAGATTTTGGTGGATTCATGTCAATCATAAATAGGAAGCGATAGTGTGGATTCTGGGAGAAATAAATTGGTAGAGCCTAAATGACTATATAGACTAGATAGATGATTTAAATGATTTTGGAGATTTAGGGAGTGCAAAGGTAATTGCTGGATTAATTCTTGGGAGTTGTTGGCGATAATTGGATTAATAGGCCTTGATCAATTACTAGATGGATGAATTGATTTATTGGGGAATTGGAGGTATGATAACAATTATTGGAGTATAAATTTGATCAATGATAATCTTGGTGGATGTATATTGGTGAATTGAAGACCTGATCAATGATAGTCTTAGTGGATATATAATAGTAAATTATAGACTTGATCACTGATATACTTGGTGGATTAGTTAGAGATAGTTAATGCAAAATAGGGTTGATTATTGGAAGATCAAATTATGGTTATGGATCAATAACAAAAGGATTGGATTATTAGAAATTTAGAATGCAAAAGATATTGGTGGATAAAATAAATGATACTAGATAAATGGTGTCGCTAATTGTTGGGAGCTTTTGGCAGCAAATGATTGGTGGATTGTATAACTGATGATATTTGTTGTTTGGAGTCTTAGACAGGAATCAGTAAGAAAAGTGTGTCTTGGTGGATTAAGTCAATTATGGCAATCGCCGTGTAGAGTTTAGGTAGAATTAATAACACTATGATTTAATAATAATATTGCTACAAAAAGCAATTTTTGGCAAATAAAATAGCCCGAGCCTCTCCTTTGATAAGCCATACATACTATTTATTTGCATCCTGTGTATTGGCTCGCGGAGCACGGTGGTTAGTGTGCTCACACTCGCTCTCATAACAAATCCAGAAGCAGGAATCAGATCACTACGCTTTAGCAACACTACTGGTCATGGTGGCAAAGATGATGAAGACGTCAAGGATTAGGTCGCGCACCTCCAGTTGGCTGCCTGTGGGCATGTCCTGAAGATCCCACTTGCGTGCTTCATTCTTCCGCTGCTGCAATTTAATGATTTCGTCCTAATCGGCCCATGAGTAAGTCTAATATTATATTTTCGTTTCCGCATGATATGTACTTTGATATTCAGAACTGTAAACTGTGAGCACTATCTATTGAACCAGGGAATAGTACGGTGGAATCACAGAGGAATCCGGATTGTAAAATCTGGGTCCCTACAAGAGGAGAGGAAGAAGGGGGAAAAGAGGAGGGGGAGAAGAGGAGAGGGAGAGGAGAAGAAGAGGAGAGGGAGTGCGCGATTTCCAGGTATTTTTTGTTAGTGTTAGAAATTTAGTTTAGAAAATTTAGTTTAGAAATTTAGTTTAGAAAATTTAGTTTAGAAAATATAGTTTAGAAAATTAGTTTAGAAATTTTAGTTTAGAAAATATAGTTTAGAAATATAGTTTAGAAAAGTTTGTTTAGAAAATTTAGTCTAGAAAATATAGTTTAGAAATTTAGTTTAGAAAATTTAGGTTAGAAAATATAGTTTAGAAATTTAGTTTAGAAATTTAGATGTAGAAAATTTAGTGTCGAAATTTTGTATAGTATTTTTATGTATTATTGTAGAAAATATAGTTTCCAATATTTAGTTTACAAATTTTGTATACCATTTTTAATGCATTATTGTAGAAAATTTAGTTTAGAAATTTAGATGTAGAAATTTACATGTACAAATTTTGCAGGTATGACTCGTGATGGACGTGACTCTGACTGGCGGTACCCGCTGTTGGACGAGAACGTGGACCGCGCGCATCGCGCTTCCCGTCGTGTGCCGCCATCGGGGAGCACGGACGAGCCGCCTGAGCTGGGAGTGGTCCGGACACGCACACCTCGCGTGGCCTAGGGACTCGACCCCCGTTGGACTGCTAGGTTTGCACTACACCAGCATTTTAGTGCTGTCGTAAGAACGTTCCGTGTTGACCTTCACTTTGTTTGCAGGCTGCGGGATGCCGGGCTACTCCCTCTTGCCCAGATGGTGCAAGCCACGGAGGAGGATGGAGCCGCCTTGGCCGTGGGCGGGGACGAGGCGGGCGTGGAGCGATCATGACGTTTCCCGTTCGACCGTTCCCTGCTGACGGCTTTGGTGGACCGTTGGCGGCCCGAGACGCACACTTTCCACCTCCCATTCGGGGAGATGACGCCGACCCTACAGGATGTGTCCCTGCTCCTTGGCCTTCCAATCGCAGGAGGCGCTGCCTTCCTACCGGAGGCCCCGGCCGACTGGCACGCTGACCTGCTCGGCAGATTCGAGGGGGTCGTTCCACCGGCCGATGACCACCACATTTTCGAAGAGAGTCAGACCCATGGGCCTACGATGAGGTGGCTCGCATAGTACCGGGTACGTGGTATTTAAAATCGATCGTGTCTTCGAAGCTCTTATTTGTGCTATTACATACTAATAACAACTTGTTTGCATTCAGGTGGAGCGGATGGATCCACAGGCAGACGATTACCAGGTCTCGTGCCACTTGGAGGCATACGTGTTGTGGCTGTGTTGGTTGGGTGCTCTTCACCACCAGCCACGGCAACTCCATGGAGGCGCGCCTTATCGCTTATGCGTGGGCGATCGCGGACGGCGAGCCCCCAGATCAGCTGGGGATCGGGCGCACTTGCCGCGACGTACCGTGCCCTGTGCGATGTGTGCACGAGGATCAAGGCAAACTCGATCCTCACGGGCTGTCCCCTGCTGCTGCAGTTGTGGTCGTTCGAGCGCTTCAGCCTCGGATGACCTGTGCTAGATGACATGGGTCCATACGGGCCCGAGATGTATCCGGGGGGAGACGTCGACCGGTCGACGATGGGTTCTCTCTGGTGTCGTCGACGAGTAAATATTATCGCAGTCAACTATTTCTTTATTATTGACAATCGTCATACTAAACAACTTGTCTTTCTTGCAGGTACAGTTCGCGCACGTGCAGGTCACACGGGCGTACCTGCCCTTTGTGGAGCAGTTTGACTGCCTCACAAACTCTGACGTGCGCTGGGAGCCTTACGCAGATACAGCAGTGCAACCCGTGCTCCTGACGGTCTGTCCGCACTGTGCTAGCATGACCGGGCTTTCTGGCTCACCCGCCAGAAGCTCGTGTACGATATCTACGTGGAGGACTACGCACCCCAGCGAGTCATGCAGCAGTTTGGGCTACGGCAGGCGCTTCCTGTACCAGTCGGACCACCGCTTCTGCGGGCCATGCACGCATGAGTGATCGCTTCTCATAAATATGTACGTACTTACTACTGTGTTCGCAAGTACTTACATTACTGTGTTCGCAAGCACAACAGAAAGGGAGTTAAAAAAGGCACGGACTGGTCAAGGAAGATGGAGCCCTGGATTGCGCAGTGGGAGGGTGCGCTCGACGACCGCGTGGAGGAGGAACGCCCATACGATAGTGCGGACTACGCGCGGAGTACCTGATCTGGTACCAGGCGCGGACACGTACCAGGCTCGTATATGTCGTAGACCCGCCAGCCACACACGTCGCCGCTTCGACAGACACATACCCTGCGCACCTCGCGCGCGACGCTCACATCGCGGTACGTTACATGTAATTTCAAACATTCCCAAATGGCAATATCGTTTCGATGATGGACCCTTTTATGTCTTTTTGTTCAGGCTGACGTCGGTTCTGCGATGTGGACCGATTCCGCCGCAGTGCTGCAGAGGGTCACCACAGGTGCGGAGTGGACCCACGAGGAGACCGTCAGTTTTGCGCGTCGGATGGAGGCCGGGTGTAGACGTATCGTTAGCCTGCTGTCCTGCACGAGGCTATTGGCGGTCTCCACACCCACGCCCAACGCTCCGACGGGTTGTCAACCAGTGCCACCCCGACCAGCGTGGCACTACTCCGGAGGTAGTACGTGGACACGTCCTACACCACCTCAGTCGGAGCAGCCAGGGGGTTCTGCCTGGACATGGCCTCCTACACCACCTCAGCAGCTCTTCACGTCTCCTCCGCACATCCCCGGCTTCCACACACAGGGGGTGTACTCTGAGCTGTACGCCCCTCATCCTACCTCGATGGCGCCAACTGTGGGTACGCATCGTCCGATCTCGTTTTTATCCCAAGGCGACATGCAACGAACTAATGATATTACTATTGCAGGTCCTTACCATCAGCACGCACATGGCGTCTCCCCAGGCCCCGACGATGTAGACCAGTTTTTTGCGGACTGGTCCAAGCCGTCCTCTGACGCAGCACCGGAGGTTCTCTCCGGCAATGCCCTCCCCGGTGCACCGGAGGGCACACAGCCAGAGGTGCAGCTGACTCCACCAGCGTAGGGGCGGGTGCGACACCCTCCTGCACGTTTTACTTTCTCGGAGCATCGTAACCCGTTGCACCGGAGAACGGCCAAGCGGGGCCGTACGAGAGGACGCGGGCACGGTGACGGGGCACCATAGGGTGGCAAGTGAGGGGTGCTGCCGGTGCTATATGTTACGAATGTAATGAAAATATGCGTGGCATGTTACTCACAACTATAATTCTTGTGACGATTTAATTGTCCTTAGGAACCATGGGGAAGAACCACATGAGTTCAAGTGTAGAACTGGAACCGTCAAGCGCAATCCAAGTCCTGTTTGCGAGTTCGACTCAGATTCGGCCTTTGTAATAGTGTCTATTTTAAACGGCCATAACTTTTGATCCAGAAGGCTTCTTGGGGCCCATGAGTACTCGTTGGAAAGCTCTTGGAGTCTACTTTCAGATGGATCTAGTCTCACCTCCAAACTCCATCCGAGCAGATCAAAAACTATGAAACAAGTCACGTCACTTTTCTAGTCCGAGTCAAAGTGGGCCGAGGGTCTTGTATCACCACTTAGGCTATTTGGGCCGGTACTGTTCACGCTGTACTGTTTATATGAACAGTAACCATGAATAGTGTCACACCCCTTTTCTTTAGATAAGTGTGGCTTCCCCTTCCCTATTTAAGGAGATCGCACCCCTTTAGTTTTCCTTGGGTTTTTTCTTAAGAGAATATTCTGCTTAACAGTTTCACCGCATGTTCAGTTGAGGAACCCCAACTTGTGAACTTAATCTTTATTTGCAATACAATTTCAGATTGCATCTTCAATTCTCTTGCTTGTGTTCTCGATTCGCTTGCAGGAGATTGCCTTCTTGGCGAGGTCAACTGTGTTCGGCACGATTGATAACCAACAGAGCAATGGTTTAGTGATTGCGAGGGGTTCGATCTGTTTTGGTCGAAGCCTTTGGATCATCAACGTCGAGTTCTCCACAATCGACTTATCAGTATATTTCGGAAGATCGGGCCATCGTCACATTAAATTGACAAAGGGAGGGTCAATGGAGGTTACTTCATGCTGGAGTTTACATCACATTCGATAGCTTTATACTGTTGTTGTGACTCATATGTCGAAGATCCTCCCTAGATGTGCTCGACGGCATGTTGCAGATCCTAGAACGGCATCTCCTCATCATCTTCTGATTGCTTCCAACCACTCGTTTTCCCTGACTCGTCGAGCATAGGGAATGACCCTTTGCTAGAGTAGTAATCCTTGAGCTTTTTTCATAAAACTCGGCAATTGCAAAAGTTATGCCCTACCCTCTTATGGAAAGGGCACCATCTAGGCTTGTTGTCTTTCTGTACGAGTGCTTCGCCTTTGCCTTGATCGGAGCATCGCTTGGGATTCACTGGCTCTTTATCGCCTACAGCCAGGACTTCCTTCAAACTTCCAGTGTGAGGCTCCCAACTTTTGGCCTTGTTCTTGGATTTCCTAGCCTTCTTTCTCCTCTTACTGCCTTCACCTCCCTCTTTGGAACTTCGGTTGCCCTGATCAATGGTTTTAGTCCATTTGATCGCTTTAGCAACAGTCGCGCAATCATCAACCATCTCAAAGAGGCCAGCAACAGTGGTTGAAGGATGCAAGGCGATATCCTCTATGAATCTCCTATTTTGGAAACCCTGCTTGAATGCTCTGATGATAGAAGTATCAAAGATCTCTAGAATTGAATTACAAACTGAACTAAAGTGTCTGATGAATTGTCATAGGGCCTTCTCACTGTTCTATCGCATCCGGTGCAGGTCGTCCTCTTTCCTAGGGTGATGGTATGTGCCCTAGAAGTTGGCCAATAGAAGATCGCAGAGATGCTACCACGAGTGTATTGACTTGAATGGTTGAATGAGCAACCACAATCAAGCAGATCCCTCGAGCACAGTCGGTATATAGTTCACCATAACGTGTTCTCCACTCCTGTTGTTCAATCCGCGGTCGTGTATATTTGAAAGAACTCAATGGGATTTTGGAACCCATTAAAAATTTTCAGATTTACTGGTCAAAACAATGGTGGCCAGCACATTTCTCGAAGTTCAGGCGTGAACTATCATATCCTAGAAAGGGGAATTCTGGATTATAACTATCTCTGGCTGGATCAGTACTCTGTGAAGGAATCGGCAAACTTGCAGGGAGCCCACCCACTCTCTTTGCAGGTTCCACTAGAGAGTTACGACCACTAGGTGATGATAGTGTCCTAGAATGCGGAATTTCGGGACTCGCTGAGCCTGGTCAAGCGGTCACTAGGGGACTCGAACACTTGGGGGTAGACCCATCGTCATGTTGCGGGTCCTGTTCGTGGTCGGATTAACCCTTGCCACTTGAGGGAAGTAACTTCTCCATTGGGCGTACCTAAGGTCTCGGGATGGATCTCCAAGGAGACTCTCACCACCGGAGTATAACATCGTCTGCTTAAAATCATAGTAGGTATCCATGTCAATGCCTGCATAGTCATCCAAGTCAAACCAGTTCTCGTTCCACTCTCCTGCCTTGAGGACATTAGAAAGAAAGAGAACTTACCAACGAGGAGATTACCGGAGTCTTGGAAGAAGTTCCCTACGGACGGCGCCAACTGTCGGTGTTTTAATACCGATCTTATGTATGATTTATTCGGATTCAGGGGACGCTCTTGATTTATTCGAATTCAGGGGACGCTCTTATCACCAAGATCTGGTAATGCAGAAGGAAAACATGGGAATTTTTATACATGTTCAAGTCTTCTCCTGGGAGAATAAGAACCCTATGTCCTGTGTTGCTATTGCTTAGAGAGAAAAATTACAAAGTGTGTAATGAGAAATGCCTTACACTATCTCTTGCTTCGATCAGCCTCCTCTCCTCTCTTCTCTGACGTAATCCTTTATATAGTTGACCAAATGATGGTAGTTGTCTCTCACCAAAAGATGTCTCAACGGTTTGGGAGATAATCACCCAACAGAAGTTATTGTTAGAGAGACATAGAGGCAGTTCACCATACAACGTTTGTTGTAAGAGGGAAATCATGTATGGTTATTAGGAATAATCGCACGTTCTAACCGCCTTGTCAGACATCCCCACGATGTTGCAGGACGTCATTAGATAAGTCAATCGGAAATACATGACTCGTGAGAAGGTCTACGACCATAAGGTGATCGTAGGAGATTTTATGAGTATGTGGTTGTAGAAGTACTTACGACTATCTGGTCATAGCTAAGCTTACAACTTAGTGTTCATAGAAGTGCTTACTACTATCGGTCGTAGCAAAACTTACGACTAAGTGGTCGTAAAAGTGCTTACAACTTATCTAGTCATACAAAGACTTACGACTAAGTGATCGTAAAAGTAATTACGACTTACCTAGTCATATAAAGACTTACGACTAAGTGGTCGTAGAAGTACTTATAACTTATTGGTCATAGCAAGACTTACGACTAACCCGTGAATTTTCTCCCTTATAAATAAGGGGTACATTAGAGATAGACTAGTCGTAGAAAGATCTACAACCACAAGATGGTCATAGAATAACTTATGATCGTCTGCTCATAGAAGGACTTACAAGTATGTGATCGTAGGAGAGCTTACGACCACGTGGTCATAGAAAGACTTACAACCACTTTATAAAATTTCCCCCTTATTGATACGGGGTATACTCAAAGAATACAATGAAGTAATAATTTGAGGGCTACTCTATCCTTGTTAGAACTCAAGTTCACTGGCCTTATCAAGGTCATTGGCCAAAGAGTCACAAGAAAATGAAATAAAAGACTCAGAAGACCACACACTAGCCGCTGTACTCACGATCGATTAAGATTAATTAAAGAGCAAACAATGCACTGATACCACTAGAGGGGGTTAATAGGAGCCCAAACTAAATCCGAGGCTTTCCAAAATCTTTCCCAAGGAGGTGGTAAAGATCTCCATTATAATAGCTATGATAAGCTATGAAAAATCAAAGACCAATCAACCACAAGGGAAGCTCTAACAAAACCAAGGCAAGAGAACCAATTCTTCCTCAGGCGGTACTACCATAAGCCAATCGCTAGTATGACCGAAGGACGGTCTGACTGGCCTCAAGCATTACTACCGCAAGTCATCAAGTGGTATAACCAACCTCAGGTGGTCAACTGGTCCAGGAGCAATATGACCGGCTCCCCTTGATAAAATCGATTTCAACACTATTTCAAATCTAAAAATCGGTGAAACTTTTGATCAACAACTCCAAAAGACCTGAAACTTGGTATGCACCTTCTCTAGGATATCAAAAACCTATTCTATGCAAGGATTGTGAAGATCAATGCTAAAGTTCCTACCTTTATCCAAAACAAGGAAGGTTGCACCAAAACCAGGCAAAAGAGTAAAACCTTTATCTGCTCTTAGTCGTGAGTTCTTGATGATCTACATGACCTTGGATGGGCTCTCACATATCAAAGCAAGCTATATGATAGTACAAACCCAGCCCAAAATGCCCTCAAGAGCAAAACCCAAAATCATCTCTTCTTAAGGCAAAATAGGGCAATCACAAGAACTTGCAAATAA
The DNA here is from genome assembly GCA_017311315.1 of Dendrocalamus latiflorus. NCBI lineage: Eukaryota > Viridiplantae > Streptophyta > Magnoliopsida > Poales > Poaceae > Dendrocalamus > Dendrocalamus latiflorus. The sequence continues at coordinate 26,264,787 of CM029626.1, forward strand.
CATGTGCCTAGATGGTGAGATCTGGTCTCCAAGAGACATCATCATCACTTGCGCATCCTTGTCACACAACAAACTTGCATGTCCTTATCACACAACAAGATCAAGAAGGGGAGAGGAAGCAACACACACCAAAGCAAATCAAGAAATCATCACTTGAGCATAAGAGAGAAAGGTTTGGATGAATTTTGATCTCTATTGATACTTGAAGATGAATATTTACAGCCATTTCCTAGCCATACATAAAACCTAAGGATAATAAAAAGCTCAACTATAAGAGCCTGACATATCTCCTACAATGTTCTCTCCAAGAACCCTAATCCTCTCTCATGGATGGCTTTGTTAACCTTTCCCCAAGCTTAGCCCCTAAGACACCCTTCTCCACTCTTTTATAGTGGATGAACACAAGAAATCCTAACCAGTCTCTTTAGTTGGATTTCACTCACTTACATAGGCTAACTCGTTAACCCAACACAACTCCAGATTTTACACTTACACATGAACACTACGCAAAGTGCACATACCTATTAACCTGTTAGTGAATCCATACTTGATCCACTTCACATTTTAAGTACATCCTTTACCTCAACCACTTAGGCCAATACCATGGTTTTGCACACCGTCACTTTTTCTTTTGTATTGAGCAATTTACCAAAATAACCCTCTAAAGTCTTCTATGAATTTTCCCGCTTCCTTCGCCACGAAGCATTGCCCATACTTCTCCATCTTCCATGTACCCCCAATAACAGCCGCCAAGCCTCTCACATATTTGGATCCATGCAAACCGTCCTTACTTGCAAACGGACCCCAAGTTACTTGGCGCACTACAAGCTTGACCTTCACCATGATAGCACCCGGCTTCCTTGATCGCGCTAGACCTCGGCTCCTAGTCCGGACCTTAGCTCCTCCCTGAGCCTATTCCCAGTCCTCCTTGCTGTTGCTTGCCATATCCACCCCCGGTAGCTCCTGCTCTGGCTCCTTGTCTTCTCTGCTTGTAACCAACCTAAAGCCTTAGTCATCTTCTGTGGCACCTTGATCCCATGGGACCTTAGTTCCTCCTTGAGCCTAGTCCAAACCTTAGCTCCTCCTAAGCCTAGTCTAGATCCCGAACCTCAGTGCCCTCGCCTAGTCCAGTACCATCCGTCTCACCATGACCTAGCTCCAGAGTCTTACAACCAACAACAAGCAAACCATCACATAGTACTGTATGAGATAAAATCATCAATATGACCCAATTAATGATACAAGAACACTAACCTCCAAAGCTTACATCCCCGGAAGCACCACCTCAAAGCATGACACACACCTCTAATGCATCTTGATCTTTGCTAAAACTTTACTTTTTATGGTCCTTATCCTTCTTGTACCTTGTTTGAGTAGAACTATTCCACACAGTACCCATGACCATGCTGGACCTCAGTTATGCCTAAACTAGTCCTGATCTCCTTGCCGTTGACTATAGTTGCCTCTAAGCCACCTGTAAAACAATAGACTAAGCAATCATTTATGAGCACATGTTCTTCATAACTTAACTCACGTTAATTCACAAATGCAACATGCAACATGTAAACACCAACCACTCTACCAGAGGCCGGTCTGACCACATCCGCCATGCCAGTCAGACTGCCAACACCTAGGGTGATATGACTTCCAACCAAAGGCCGGTCATACCACCTGACGCCGGTCATACCACTAGTATAATGCCGGTAGTACCGCCCTGGTACTACCATAGTACAAAGCCCGATATGACCACTTGAGCTCACCCAAAAACAAGCTCACTAAAAAATAGCTATCACCAACTAGAATCCGGTCGTACGACACCCTGGTCGGACCACTATTCAAGTTCGATACTATCACACCCAGTCGTTGAGACCGCGACTCCCAAGCCTATCAGACTGCCACTCCATAACTAGTCTAAATGCTAACCCTAGGCTAGTCAGACCACTCTTGGCCAGACTGCGCCCCCAGTGCCAATCATACCGCCAACAATAGAAATAACTAAAAAATTACGAACTCTCAAAAACCATACTCAAACTCTATAAACTATCTAAATCAAAAGTAAATTACTCATCACAATCATAGAGTAACCACCATATGGTATCACGTAGAGTGCTCCAGCGAGGAGTAGGGGAGATCACTGAATCTCTGAGACCTCAGTAAAAAAATCGATTGTCTCTTGTCCCTTTTACATTTCTACAATTTAATTCCTGTTCACTAAATTCCTATATCACTAGATTTGTATAGGATTGGAACTTAGGTTGCAAAACTTCACAAACATGTGCCGGAGTTGTGTGAACACATTAGCAAGCTTTAGACACATAAGTTGGTTTATAAATTAGATTTAAATTTGTCCAGTTTGGTCATTGTGTGAAAACAATACTCAATTAACCCCTCCCCTCTTAGGCATCCAATCCACTTTAGTCCACATAGCTTAAATCCCCATGTCGCTCATTCTAGAAGGACTACAAGAGCCCACCTTATATGTTGTGCTCCACCCATCTAGATTAGCCATGTGAGACTAAACATGCATATGCAACCTCTACAACACCATGACTTCTCCAATAGAATTAATAGAGAAATCATTACAACATTTGGAACTTAGAATTTTTTTACCCATACCTTTAGAGGAGAGAAGGTAATCTCTGCACCTCACGGAGAAGATGTTATCACAATCAATGACATCCACCCCTATCTCTCGAACCAAACAAAAACTTGGATCATTCTATCTATTCCCATCCCATCAATCAAACACCAACTCATACCATCCCATCTACCCAACCAAACAAGCAACCTCGACCATCCCATCTAGGTTGGATGATCCCATCCCATCCACCCTTGTTCACCTATCCAACATTACATTAATGACCTGTTTAGTAACATGTCCACTTATTATCTTTATTTAGATTATACCGAAGGACGCATACTCAAGCACACCTCACTTACAACACACATCATACGCACATATGCCTGTGTGTCCTACTGAAACACACATTAGGACCGAAGCAAGGTCACTGGATAAAATTCTGGATTTATCCAGTACCTCACAGAGTACGGCCACACACTTTCCTACTGAACGCATTCGTATGTGTGAGATGAGGCACCCGAGGTCGATCTAGGGATCAAACCCGGATGGGCAGCTCGGTCCTCATCTACATATTATCTTTACTAGTATAAAAGAAGGACTTTGTGGTAATGGCAAGTTTGCCATGTAATTCTTGAGTTAGTGGTATCTTGCATGGATAAATATGTGAATACATGTATAAGTAAATCAAAGGATCTGTTGTGGACAATTAGATTGTCCATGCACGTGGCTTGCAATAAAATTCAATGTGGTATGTGGTTTGTTAATGAGATGCAAATTATATTTAAAACTTTTATATCTAGAGATATTTAGCTTATACATATTAATTGTTTAAATTGAATATTTATATTTTATTTATTTGAGATTCATTATGATTTACTAGCAGCCGTCTAGTTCCAAGAAATTTCTAGTGGAAACAAACAACCCCTCTCGACACACTTCGAGTCTGTTTTTTTTTTGGCTTTGCCTTATGGCTTTTTAGCTGTTCGTGAGAGAGTACAAAGTAACAGAAATTTATGTGCGATTTTAGCTGATATAAATGAAGTTGCTATATTATATACTAGGGATTTACTAGCGCCTGGACATCCGATCCGAGCGCTAGCTCCGTACGCTCGGCCAAAAACATTTCTAGTTTATGTATGTAACATTCTACCCTATGTATGCAACAAAAAAAGAACAATGAGAGATGCAACATTTGTAGATAGAATATAACAAATTTAACCACCGTATGCAACAAAATATTTTCACAAAAATCTCGATGTTACATGGTTGTTACTAATTGTTGCATGGATGAAAATGAAATATTACATACACAAACACCTACCTCCGAAGAGGAAGTCGATGGCAACGGCTGGATCTGGCGGTGCCACGCCCGAAGAGGATAGGGTGGCTAGGTTTGTGGTCATTGCCGTACGTGAGGTTGGGTATCATCGGGTATCATCGGGAGAGACAAAGAGGGTGAGAGGGGAAAGAACGAGGAGAGAGTGAGCTAAGGAAATGCGGAATGGGTCGAGGAGTGGCCACGCCGAGAAGTGGACCGATATCCGATATGACTGTACGTCAAATTATATTAATTCTATATACTATAATCAAGTTCTTTGCGCTGTTTACCGCTGACCAGAAAGCGATTAAAATAGAGCCCCGCGACGTACTTTTTATAGAGATCTGCTTGCGAAAGCGGCACCACGACACCACCAGATCTACCTCCACCGCCACCGGAACAGAAAATTTGGACACTGTTGGACCCTAAAATACCCAAAATTACGTTTTTGGCCCCCTGTACAAAAAAATTCCACTTTTGGACCCCTTCCCACCGCGGGATCACCTCAGGCCGCCACGTGGCCCGGTCGTGCGGTCGGGGACCGCACGACCGGCCTGCGCCGCTCCCCACCGCGCCATTGACCGCGCGACCGCGCGACCCGCTGCCCCGCCGCGCGACGCGTCTGCTGACCGCGCGTTCGGATGCCGACCGCGTGACCCCGCCCGCGCGTGATGACGCTGCGACCGCGCGATTCCCGCTCCGTCAAATCCATGCGCCGAAAGAAGATTCACGGGTGGCCTTTTTTCGCTTCTTTGCATGCAGCTCATACACGCGTCAGTAGTATATGATATGGCCCCCCAAATTTTGCTGAATGGGTGAACAGCGTTCGCAATAAAATGGCTTTGGAGCTCGCTTGGTGAGCAGATGCATGCGGTGAAGGATTCTG